>JAUCNO010000279.1:12300270-12312601 GCA_032353835.1 Enteromius viviparus | reverse complement strand
TAGCCAAAATCACAGCATAGCCATTGTCTATATTTTATGTGTATTTGATTTCATCAGACAACGGCTTGATTATAAATTTGGACATTTACAAAAATGCTTCGGAAGAAAACACTACAGTTGTGTATCTTAACACAGAACAATGACGCTGACATATTTTAAGGTATGTCAGAGCAAGATATTTTTAGTTGAGACATCTCAAACATGCATTTTAGTCTGTGACTAGCTTAAGCCTTGTCTGTGAAACCAGGAGAATGTGTCTTCCTCCTCTTAAGCTCCACTGTTTCAAATATTTACTCACTGCTCATAAATTTCTGCTTTTTTCCTTTAGTTTATTTGTCTTCATATTTCAAAATGACTCGCTTGTGTGCCCATTTTCAGCGAGCCAGCACAAACTGTCATATAAGAATGACAGGGAATCCTTGCTTAATAATAAACATTCAAACACATAAAAAATAAAATAAAATCAGAACAATTTAATACAAACAAACTTCTTGTTAAATCGATCAATTAAAGTTTCAAACACATCTAAGCCTACTTTTATTGCTGTTTTTCATGTTAAGAATGACAGGTTGGATGCAGGAATAAAAATAGGTCAGCGGTGAAAAAGGTGAGAAGGGTGCTCGAGGGGTGATGTGGCAAGAGGGGTGATATTATGCTCAAAGCACAATTCACTTCATGATATAAACTACAATACAAGTTAAAACTTAATAAGAATCTATTTAACTTTCACAGATAACTAGAAATATCGCTATTGTTATTAAACGTATACACTGGTGGCTAATTAGGCTGGCAACATAATGACCAAAAACACCATAAACTTCAGTCTTACCAGTGAAAAATAATACCCAGAGATCTGATTTTATTTATGTGCAACAGTCTGTAGATCCTCAAACTGCCGACAAGTCCAGTACGTTTTCTTCTGTCCTGATATGACAGTTAAGGAATGTTGCCCGGACCAACATGGCGGCGAAGTTGATGCGCGGTCGAGCTTTCTCTGGCAACAAATGCAACAATCACAAAATGAAACAATTTTATTTGTGCAGTGTAATCTATATCTTCCAGCTCCATATGAATGCGAGGAACACACAAAAATCCCAGCCTTTTTTCTCCAACCCTATTTGGATCAGCAAGAGACGATGTGACCATAAACCGCAAAGCCCGCGCCGAACTGATGCGCTTATTACAAAATTCAAATGTTGCAGCTTCAAACGGCAGGATAATCAAACGCTCATTGGCCCTCCCCTGCATTCGTCACAGATTGCGGCATGCCGTGTTACTGTATTTGAATAATGCGTGCGTCTTCACAAGTTTACTGAGAGAGGACCGGTAAGATAATCTGGACATTTGATATTTTCAGCCATTAACAACATACAGTAATCTGCTTTGGACCTCACACAAACCTACTGTCATTTAGGTTACTTTTGGTACTGCTTTTGACATTTGTGCAATAAATAAATGATTGTAATTACATTTATCTGTCTGTCATGGTTTTATTACACTGTACAGAGATGAAAATTGTTATTTTCCTGCATATCTTGGTCAGTTGCGTTGCGTAATATCCTTTTATATTAGCTAAAATATAAGTTTAGGTTTGGGGGTAGGTTAAAAATCTCAATCGCTTATTGACAAAAAATGAAAGAAATGCATTAAAGAAAAAAAAATCTATGATTTTGACCCATTCAATGTGTTTTGCTACAACGACTTAATTCTGGTTTGTGCTCCAGGGTCACATATACACAATTTTTATTTATTTGTGTGTGTCTGCATGTTCGTGTTTCACTGCTGAAAGAAAGTAATTTAGGTTTGGCACAACTTGAGTGTCTTCACTGTGTTTTATTCTGGTTTAAGGAAGGTCAAAGAAGCTATGTCTTTGGTCCCCTCATTTTTTGAACTAAAGTGGCTTCCAGACACTGCCTCAGCCGTCCCTCCCCTACAGTACGTCCAGCTCCTCATATCAGCTCTGTAAATCACACAGACGTGACAGCTGCAGGTGTCCTGATTAAAACATCACTTTCATCTGTCCAGTCTGTTCATTCCACGCTTGTACAGATGCTTCTAATTCTGGAGGTGAAGGAGGCAGAGCTGTCTGTGATAATAAAAACTTTCACATGCAGTCAGTTTGCATAGGGTGATAAACCATTT
This sequence comes from Enteromius viviparus, assembly GCA_032353835.1. Classification (NCBI taxonomy): domain Eukaryota; kingdom Metazoa; phylum Chordata; class Actinopteri; order Cypriniformes; family Cyprinidae; genus Enteromius; species Enteromius viviparus. The sequence continues at coordinate 12,310,459 of JAUCNO010000279.1, read as the reverse complement.
CACATATTTTCAAATGCTTTCAAATACAGATTTTTGGCATAAAAGCATGTTTCAAAGAAAAACCTGAGATTTTGGAGAATATCTGAAGATGTAGCAAATATTCACTTTTGGTCAGTAAGCATCTACATTTGTTTGATTAGCATCCTCTTTTTTATTTTTGCTTAGTATTTTCTTTATTTCTTTATATACCAGATGGTGTGATTAAGTTATAAGACACATGGGACGCATTTTGTAGTTCTTTCCTTTTTTCTCTCCTTTAAGCTAAAATTCAATCGTTTATTAACTTAAAATTACAAGCTGGTGTGGCCAGACTTGATGTTTGATATGAATATTTCACTAGCAGCGAACCAGCTATATGTTACAAAAAAAAACAACAAAGAACGCAGCTATACTCTGAGGTTTGTTATATGCGTTTTTAATTAAGCTTTTTGCATTTTGCCCACAAGCTATTTGGTGTTCACATAAGTGTGAATGAAAAATGAGGACAGACAGTCTGAGGGAGAAAGTGAGGCCTTTGGAAACATGTGACGTGTCAATAGCAGAAAAAAATATAATTCTCTATTGTAACAACTTGACTGACACAGAACAGGTGCATAACCAGAAGGAGGTGTCAGATTTGATTGACATTCTTGCACATGAGCTGCTGTTTCTCCAACAGTGGGCACTTTCGGCCTTGTAAACTTTTAGAAAGTAAACCCCACTTTTTTACTGTTTACTTTTTTTATGAACCAACAAATGTCATTTTCATTACGTCACAATATGTGTCGTGTTTAATAGCATTCTGTTCTGGACATCACTTTACACATCTCATTTCATGCTCTTCTTCACGGATGAGGCATTTGAAGGAATGTCCTTTGAAAGTTTGGGTTTTTTGTGCGTCTCTTATTCTCACAAAAACAACATTTATTTGATCAAATATACAATAAAATCAGTATTTGTTTGAATATAATTACAATTTTAAGCAACAGCACCCCCAACATTCTTTGAAAGTTTAAAATAACATTTATATGAAACAGAAATATTTTGTACACTTTTTGTTTTTTTGTTTTGATCCATTCAGTTTATCCATGCTGAATTAAAGCATTGAAGTATTCTTAAAAATTAAAAAAACACCTTTTTTTATACTTTACCTTGTCACTTTTGACCTTTAACATACCAATGTATAATATATACTTTTTTCAACTGTATGTAAAGACTGTTTTGTTTTGACCTTTATATAACAAAAAGAAGTTGAAGTCTGTTAGTTATAAAAATTGCCTTTAAAACATGAAAATATTGAAGAAAAACTTATACACTGCTGAAACTGAAACACAAATATAATAACACATTTGCAAACATCTAGGCGATGTCTCTTCTTCTTTAATAATGATGTCAAAATTGAGTATTTACAATTAAATTTATCTAGTCTATAATGGATTGTATTTTAGCCATAAGATGTAAAATTCTGCCACTTGCTATTTAAATGCCTTTTTAATGCTTTGAACATTTTCTTGTCCTCTCCCCTCCTACAGGGTTCGTTTATTCCCACCCCATCCATTTTCTTTCTTTTATGATAACATTATTTTACACTATACCATTTTACAAGTAAATGCACACATACAGCCATACACACATTACTGACACACACTTTACAACTTAAATCAATCTTGCTTTAACATTTATGCATGCTCTAAAGAAACAAAGAATGTCTTTGAACTTTAAACCAAACAAGATCATTGATTCTCAGAAACATCAGAATGTAATTTAGATCTCAGCTCTTAATGGAGTATAAGCTACATAAGTGTGTGACATTACCCTCACCATAAAAATATGTCACCCAAACAGTGTTTCATTAGAAAAACATAAAATTCAAATATCTTTTAATCTGATAGCGGGAGCAACTTTAAAGGTGGGGCATTAAAAATAAATGAACGGAAAATTGCATTTGTCCCTTAATGTTATTTTATCTACCGAATACAAATATTTCAAGGAGGGCGATCTGTGCTGAACTTATTTGACAATAAAGGCAATAAAACCTTTTCAGCAGTCATATAGTGTTAACACTGATGCAATATTACGAAGTGTAAATATATACAGTGCCCTCCAATAATATCGGCACCCTTGTTAAATCTGAGCAAAGGTGGCTATGAAAATAAATCTGCATTGTTTATCATTTTGATCTTTAACTCAAAAAATCGAACCTACCATTAAAGTAAACCAATTGGAAATGGGGAGAAAAACTCATGATGAAATATTTTTTTTCTCCAATACATGTTGGCCACAATTATTGGCAACCAATTATTGCTATGTCCTTTTCCCAAGATAACAGCTCTGAGTTTTCTCCTGTAATGCTTGAAGAGTTCGGAGAGCACCTAATAAAAGAAAAGAGGCCACTCCTTCATCCAGAATCACTCCAGACACTTTTTATTACCAGCTCCATGTTGGTTCTCTTCATTAGTTCCCCTCACTCGTTTTCTGCAGGGTTCAGGTCAGAGTACTGGGACAGCCATGGCAAAAGCTTCATTTTGTGCTCAGTGACTAATTCTTGTGTTTATTTTGATGTTTGTTTTGGATTATTGTCCCAGTGGAAGACCCGACCACGACCCATTATAAGATTTCTAACAGAGTCAGACAGATTTATTATCTGTTGGTAATTGATAGAATCCATGATTGCATGTGTCTTAACCAGATGTCCTGGACCTCCAGCTGAAATATAGACCCATATCATCAAAACACAGCAGTATACTTCATTTTACACATGGAGTACTTTTTATCCCTTTGTTCACCAAACCCATCTTGAGTGATTGCTGCTAAAAAACTATTTTTTAGTTTCATCTGATTATAGAAGTCAGTCCCATTCCAGTCCTGTCAATCTGATCTCACTGCAATTCGTACGAATTTGTACGACCTCATTCGTACAAATTCATACGATTTATTCTAAGTCGTACGTATTTTACGAGATGGCAATTTGTATGAATTTGTATAAATGACCTAAACATAACCCCGTTCCTAAACCTACCCATCACGTGATTTTAGACAAATCGTATGAGTGAGGTCGTACGAATTAGTACGATACGAATTGGCACAAATTTGGCACCTTGCACGAATATGTACGAATTGCTCGTGAGACTGTGTTGGTCCTGCCTGACAACTGAACATGCTGGAGGTTTTTGGATGAGCAAGGAGAATTTTTCTTAAACCCTCCTGAACAACATGTGCTGATGTAGGGTTTTCTGACCCTGAGACTCAACTATTTTCTGCTATTCTCCAGCTGTAGTTCTTGAAGAGTCTTTGGCCACTCAAACTCTACTCCTCACCGTGTATTCGGATGATAGGGACACACGTCCCCTTCCAGGCAGTTTCCTAACATTTTATGTTGATAGGAAATTCTTAATTATTTCCCTGATGGTGGTACTGGACATTTTCATTGTTCTAGCTCTTTTCTTAAAGCCACTTCACTAATTGGTGAAGCACAATTATCTATTGCTGCACATCATAAATGTATTTTTTTTTTCTCATTGTGTTGATGATTAAGGGCATTTAGGCTTTTTGTTTTCCCTCCTGTATATATTTCTGTGAAGCAAGAAACCATGGCTGGATAATTTTACGTCCATAATCACCCTGGAGTGCTCAAAATGAATATGAATGGGTTGAATTTAAATGAATTGTGGTCAACAAGTATTGGAGAAAAACATTTATTTAATCACAAGAATTTCTCCCTATTTTCAATTGTTTTAATTCAATGATAGGTTAGAACTGTGTGAATTTTTTGAACAAAAGATCAAAAGGATAAACAATGCAGATTTATTTTCACAGCCACCTTTACTCAGATTTACCAAGGGTGCCAATAATAGTGGAGGGCGATATATATATATATACCATTTATTTTGGACAATATTGGGTCTTCGCAAATGAAAATATATAGCTGTCTTTTTAATTTTAATTGTTGATCCTTCACACAAAGATAATTATTATACTGGGTCTTCTAAAAGACTGAAAGCACCTGAGTTATAGGCCACTCATTTTTATTTGGCTGACTTTTTAAATAAGGATGTTGAATTTAGGGAGGAAAAGCCTTTCTTTCGCTTTCTTTTCTTTTGAGATTTTTAAGCATTTTTGAAAAAAGAATTTCTGCCTTTTTAAAATCTTCAATGCACATTTTCTTAGTATTTTGACTTTTTTTTTAAGTATAAAACACTATAGAGGATTTCAAATCAGTCCATATCAGCTACAATTTAAAAATAAATTAATAGATCTGTACACAAAAAGTGAGCATTAAGTCATTTAATCAATAGCATTTTATACAAAGTTAAGGTAACCTGTCTTGACCAATTTAAATTTTCTCTGCAGACATTCCTGGCCACTTCAATGGCTGATTATATATTATACTATATCCAGTAAGTATGACATTCATAAAGACCTTTCTATACCCCAGTAAAAAAGTAATAAATGCATTTGCTTATTTCGAATCTATTAACATTTACTGACATATTGCTGGAGACTTAGCTTCACCTAATGATATAAAAATAACAATCAAACTTTATTTGGAGTACTATTTGTGCACAATGCCCATTTCTTAATACATCTTACTATTAATAATATTGACTGTATGATCTTTTAATAGCCTAATGTATGCAAAATATTTGAAGTGTACTTGAAGTGTAGGATACTTGCAATAGCATGACTGATTAGTTGTTGGAATTTAGGTATACCAGTTAAGTACAGCAAAACTACAATCGCAGGGCATTTTTATTAAGCACATACAAATGTAATACATATACTTAAAATAAACGAATTTCAAATTCTAAGTATATCCACTACTAGGGTTTGTCCACTGAAGTAAAGCTTGTATGTGTGAATGTGTGCAGGACGTGGCTGACGCCGCTGCTGGTTCTGACCGTGAGTCTGTGCATACTGAGGTACTGCTGCAAAAACTGCTGTAACCTCTCAGACACCGACTCAGATCTGGACCTGTCAAACAGCGACCATGTCTATGTGATTCCCAACCCCATTCATGAGAGAAGAGAAGAGGTAGACGAACAAGACGAGACAAACTCTTCGGAGTTCACACCGCCACCATACGACCAAGTGTGTCCACCACCGTCGTATGCAGAGGTACATCCATTTATCTAAACTGGTGATTTGGGCTGATTTTACAGGCACTATTCAGCGGGTCAGAGTTGGACTTTAGCTCAAACTAGCTACGAGTATGAACTGTTTAGGACAGTTAAGTAATACAACTGGTTTTATCTACAGAATGTATCCATTTATGGATGTTGAACATTGATTCAACATTTAATACTTTCATTTTATTATTTTTTATTTTACAGACCAGCTTTAAATTAGATATTTCTGATATGGCTCGAGACTCAGAGATGGACACATCCGACGTACCACCTCCACCGTACTGCCCACCTTTACCTTTCAGTATGATATCACAATCATCCAGCCATCAACAATAGACACTTCTGAATACTATATATTTTTGTAGGTGTGATAAGTAACTTAGTTTAACTAATGCATGTTTTTATTCTCATGACTGGAATTGTGTTTGTGAAAGTTTATACCAAATAGGCAGGGCTTGGCACAGTTGTCCAGAATAATCGTTTGGTACTTTAAACATCAGACAAGATAAGATGCTGCTTACTAATGAGCAACTGAACCTAAGAGCGTCATAGGGTTACTTAACAGTCTAATAGCTTTACAGTTTCTACGTCAGAGATAAATCTTATCTTAAGAACAAAATGTTTACTGCATTTGTGAACCATGTGAAGAGTGGCTAAAATGTAATCATATCTCCAGGTATCTGTTAATCCTGAATTAGTTAGAGTTAGTTATTTATTAGACTTAGTTATTTCTTCATTTGTGTTGATCATAACTTGAACATCTGCATTTAAACAAACCAAACTATGTTGGATCTGTAGACGAGCTATATGAAAATATCTCAGCTACCTCTTGAAGTGAAATGAAATAGATGGGAATACATTTATTGTAAATAATTTGAAAGGTGTTTTGAAATATCTTCAGGAAGACAGGGTCAGATGCACCCTGCTTTCCAACATAAACGTGCTGCTTTTCAATAAAAGTATTGAATGTTCTGTGTAAGTTGTGGATGAATGAATAATATTCTGTTAAATAACTGTATTTAAGGCACTAATACTGTTGGATAGCAGTCCCACACACAAAAGCAAATCATGGAATAAAAAATAATAGTCTTTCGCAAATCTAGATTTTTTAATAAAGCTTATGTTACATATATAATTACTGGACAAACCTCTGAAAAAGCTTTATGTGCTACACACATACCATATATATCAATCTGGCTACTTGCCAAATTAAAAAATCTACGTAAACCACTGATTTTAGTTGATAATATTTATTATGTGAGAAGAGATTGTGGAGTGATAGGAGAGACACAGTGAAACTAGTACATCCATGTCAGAAATCACTTTCCTGGTCAAAGGTCAATTTTACAGTTTACCATCGTTAGAAAAATATATGACTGCAGAACGCTGCGATTGATCAGTCACAGTGAAACATTTTAGAATGCTTGTACTGGAATGATAAAATTTGAATCTTAAATCCTTATATAATATAATGCACTAAGACCAATCAATTTCACCTTTGGCTGTTGTCGTTGTCTGAACCGAAATGGATTTTGTACTAACAAACGTTACAAGAAATAACGCAAACGAATCGAACATGCACGGGAATATGGCACGCCAAAACACTCTTTTCGATTCTTCTTGGTAAACATCAAAACTAAACAATCCCTGCAAAACACTACGTAATCATATAGCATTGATATATCCAACGTGATTTGTAACGTAGGGTGCTAAAACATATTCTACATTTTCTATACAAATATACAGCCCTACTCTCACAGGAATAACAAACGTACAGCACTGTACAGAACTCTTTTAAAACAAATACAGATATACAGATCAGCTTTGTTTTTTTACAAAATAATAAACTAGCTTTGTATCGTCATGTTTCGTCGTTTTTGTGTGTGTGCAAAAGTCTAAAGAACAGGCAAGTTCACATAGATTACAGCAGTTAACTAGACTCCTAGCCACTTTGAGAAATGCAGAGCGAAGAACCCAACTGCTCTCAGAAGACCCAGCTGACAGGAACCCACTGGCGGTCTGTGTTGAGTCTATCCAGTGCCCTCCTGAGGCTGCGGTATGCTCCGTCCAGGTTGTCATTCACAATGCTCAGGTCGAAATAGTGGCTGTAGGCCCTCTGGATCCTTTCGCTCTCATCCACTGTCCGTTTGAGCTCCGAGTCCTAGAGAGATGAAATAAGAGAGACTCCAAGAATCTAGTCAACATTCAAAGAACTAATCTGAGCGCTTTGCGAAAGAAATTACCGTCAACTGTTTCGTCACAACACCAGCCTCGATGGCAGATCTGTTCATGTCTTTCAGAACCTCAAAGTTTGGGGCTTCGATGAACACCACGTATGGAAGAAACTCGACCGTTCGCAGAACTTTGAGCGCCTGTAGGATAACAACGAAACATGAAATGCTGTGATAATTGTATAACTGGTTATTTGTAAAATTGGATTTATTTGCTCGCAAGATCATTTTTTGCAATTCATTAATTTTACATCCAAAAGAGGCATACGTTCGTTTTTCTGTCGTAAGTTCATTCTATGAATCACTTGTACACATATCCTGAGAAATGAGCGTAAGATCAAGTTTAGGATGGTTTCTGTACAACATTTTGTAAATGAGGTCCTTGAAGTTAAATGGGCTACAGCAGCAGAAGACCTCAAAACATGGCCCTGGACCACAAAACCAATCATACGGGACAATGTTTTGAAACTGAGATTTAGATGTCATCTGAATAGGCTGAATATATAAGCTTTCCATTGATGTATGGTTTGTTAGCCGAGATACAATTATTAAAATCTGGGGCCTCATTTATAACATGTTGCACAGAAACCATCCTAAATGTGATCTTACGATCATCTCTCAAATATCTGTGAAAACGCACGCTTTATAAATGAGGCCCCTGCAATTTGAGGGTGCAAAAAATCCAAATAGGGAGAAAATTGTCTTTAAAGTTGTCCAAGTGGACAACTTTGAACAATGCATATATTTACAGTAGTAAATCTGCGAAACATCTTCATGGACCATGATCTTAATATCCTACTGATTTTTGGCAGAAAAATCTATTTTGCCCCAGACAATGTATTGTTGGCTATTGCTACAAATATATCCATACTACTTATAACTGTCCAGGTTCACTAATAGTTGGATATATATTTCTCCAAAATACCCAAGGGGGCTTGAAGAACACAGATAAGCCATGTACTGTATAGCCGCAATGGTGTTTATTGTCTACATGTTTGATCAGTTGAAGCGTTTCTTTCTTGTTTTTTACATTTACAATAATAGTTGGACCTATTAGCAGAACATTATTTAAGTTATACTACTTTTGTAAAGCATATTTAAGGCATAGAAGGCGCCTTGCACTATGAAATGAAACAAGCATTAATATGTTCACAGTGCTCCATAATACTCACAGCACTTTATTCTGGGCCAAAATAGTATTTGCCAGTTTTTCCCTGTCGTATCGAATATAATTTTATAAAGGTATTTAGATTTAACCTAGCGTTTGTGTGTTTGAATGCTGTGATTCACCTTTCCTTATGGGCAAATGAAATGGAAAAATACTCCAGGAACCAGCATTGTCTCCACTAATGCACTCTCTAGGATATCAAAAATGTATAAAGTGTACCTGTGGATTGACATCCAGAATGCAAATTTTGCCAGAGTCCACAACCTCGTGAATGGAGTCGATCTTGGTGCCGTACAGGTTCCCGTCATATTCCCCATGTTCAAGAAAACGGCCACATTTGATGTCAGTTTCCATCTCACTGCGAGACATAAACAGGTACATCTGCCCCTCCTTCTCATCCACCTTGGGTTTACGAGATGTGTCTGTCCAGAGGGACAAAAAGGGCAGGTTAACATTAGCACTTCAAATAATCAGATTTACACACATGCATGTTTTATTTCTTCATATTAAGTACATTTTATGGATTTGGTTGGTTTGTTGGTTGTTTCTCATAGGGTCGCATTACTGATAAATTAATGGTTCATAATATTATTAGTGCTGGGCAACGATTAATAACATCCAAAATAAAAGTTGTGTACATATATATATATATATATATATATATATAAATATGTGTGTGTGTGTGTGTTCTGTGTATATTTATAAATTCACACGCATGTGTATATTCAAGAAAAATAATTATGTTTAAATACTAAATATATATATATTAATATAAATATATTCATATACACAGTACACACATATATTATGTTCAAAAAAATGTTTTGGATGCAGTTAATGGTGGTTAATCATTGTTATTAATATAATAATAATAATAATAATAATAATAATAACAAATGTGGCCCCACTTTAGTCACATCCAGCATGAAGCCAATTTTAAAATTAAACATTAAATAAAAAATATAAATATGCACTCACAAGGTGTGGTGGTTCCATAACGGTGTGGGTCAGACACCAAAAGTTTGTTTTTCAAGCTGCGTCGGCCCACACCCTGTGCTCCAATCAGAACCAGCGTCTTCCTGCGGAACGGAGGCACCTTGGCCACTTCCTCATAAATCCTCAACTCATGTCGGTCGAACTCTAGTACGGTGAAAAGATCTCATCTATTGTTAGTCTGATTTAGTCATTACAGTATTTTACCAAAATGTATCATTTGTCAGATCCAGTTCAGCTAAATCTGGCTTTTATTGATCAGCGATATTTACTGTATTTCTCATTCTCCTTGAGTCAACAAACAAATTTCAGAGAACTCTGAGAGAACAATCAAGACAGAGAACATGAGTACGACACATGCACATCCGTCGCACTGGACAGCAGCCATCTTTACCAGCGTTCTTGGTGGTCAGGTACATCATCTTCTTCTTCTTCTTACCCCCAATCCCTGCACACAGAGGCCCTGCGGACATCAGCACACATCCTGGTAGTATAAACACACAGAATGACTCCTGTCTACTACAGGAGACAAACATCACTGTCCATTTAACCTCAGGCCATACTTATCAAATCTATTAGTTCATGCCAACATTATCACTTTAGTAAAATAACAGATCTGGGGCCTCATTTATAAAACTTTCTTACGCACTGATTTGATCTTAGAGTGTTCGTACGATCAAATCCACATCAAA
>JAUCNO010000279.1:12287911-12300170 GCA_032353835.1 Enteromius viviparus | reverse complement strand
ACTTCTCCCCACCAGAATCCCCACACTTTGATCAAAATCATGACAGTGCAGGTCCACTGCTATGGCGGCAAATCTATTCCAATAATACGCGAGCGCACCACTGATGCTGGCACCTCAAGGACAATTATAGCAACTTCTGTTCCGAGGTACACTTGCCCATAGTTTTTCAGGTAGCTTTGAAGGAGAGGTTTTTATATACTGTATATTTATGTGTGTTTCTGTGTGTGTGTGTGTGTGTGTGTGTATAGTATGTAACTGTGAGCATGTGATTGCCTAGACTTCAGTGCAGGAAGGACATTTATATTCTCTGCGAATGGTTAATTTGTTCACTGAAATTTGAGCATATCACCAAACTATTAAGCCAAAAATTGTTTCACTGCGAAATCATTAAGATAATTCCTATTGTACTTATGCTAACAGCTATATGCCATTATGCACAAACCAAATTGCTATTATGTAAATAACTGTGTGAAGATGGCGATAGGAATATTTCTGCTCATTTAGCTGATTCAGGAATTCCATCAGAGGAAATTAATGACAGAGATCCTGAGTGTATACAGGCAGAGAGATTGAGAGAGAATGTGAGGGGAGGAGGAGAGGTCTGATCAGCATTTACAAACTTTCATTGGAACTTAAAGCCAAACAGCTCAGCGAGGTAACTTCAAGGTCAAACAAATAAAAGAGAATGAAATGAAGACACAGTAAAGAGGTAGCAGTGAAAAGTGTGATGGAGATACAAATCACCTGACTCAACACAGCTCTAAAAATAAGATGTAACCCTCAGGTAATATTACAGATGCAGGAGTACAAAAATGCTTTCAGATGCATATTAGAATAAAGCTTCAAAGGTCTTACGGAATTTTTGTTTGGAGTTCACCAGCATGTTAAAGGGATGAAGGGTAACTAAAAAATGAAAATCATTTACTTACCCTCATTTTTTTTTTCCAAAATCTGCATCAGTTTTTTTCTTTTGCCCAACACAAAAGAAAATATTTTAAAGAATGTGGGTAAACAAATGATTGCTTTCCCCAATTGAAAAAAAGAAGAGAAAATCACTGGGAACCAGAAATTATTTTACAGATCTGTTCAAAGCGATGATTTATATATATGTTCACTTTATAATAAAAGAGTTCAGAATGTAGATTTTTTTTATTTCAAATGCATTAACTGGCTGCCACTTTATAAGAGGTGGACAAACAGCTTCTGTCTGTAATGAGAGCCTAATATTAATGCATTTATTATAATATTGGCTCTGTATTCAGTCACACGCTGGGCACAGAAGTAGCATTTATCTCGGCTGGACTCTGAAAGGAAAGGAAACAACCTAACCTAAAAACAACATTAGGGACCCTGTGATGACTGCTTTCAACTGCTGGAAAAGTTGTGAAAGATTGACTGATATTTTCTCGGTCTGTAGAAATCCATTTTCTGTCATATTTCCCCACCTTTGAGCCGATGATTGATGCAGACATGGTTCTCTCAAAAGTGTTTGAACACTTCAGTTATACTTAAAAATGTGTGAATGTCGTTGCTTTAAAAAAAAAAAAAAAAAGAATATCAAAACAAGTGGCATTCATATAAAAAGGGACACTTTTCAATCAAAACATTTCCCCCAAATTCCAAAACATCTAAGTTGAGATAAAGTATTTAAATGTTTGTCAGCGTACAAAGTTATTTACTGTGTTTCATTTAGAACAGTATTAAAACAAGAGATTCATTCGGGATTTTTTGCCTAAAGTAACACATATTCAGACATACTAACCCATTTGACATACTGCTTTTGGAATATTGCATTGCGTTTTCCTCTCCTGCTCTATATTGAACAGATGTGACTGAGGTGAAAGTCGTAATGACAGTTACTATAATTACTATAATTACTTACTGTAGGACTTTTATATCATATAGTCAATTATGCAGTACAGAAGAATCAAGAGCGAATCTGTAAGATCCCAGTACAGTGAACAATCTTGTCAAATATAACCAAAGAATTTATCTAAATTTCTACCTGTAAGCAATGTGTTAGAATAATGTTTTCTGCTCATGTTTATTGTCTTGCAGCACATGCAGTCTGCAGTGTCATACATTTTTTAAGAGAGGCAATATGCCGTCTTGGCCATATGCGTGTATGTGTGTGCGTTTGTGTATTAGCGTGTGTTGTTTAAAAAACTAGAAAGAATCTATAGAAAATATACAGTGCAGGCTGTATTTATTCTGTGCCATGCAGGGGAAACACACATGAAAGGTCAATTTTGTTGTGTTTCTGACCAATGAAATGTACAGTAGTTTTGCTTGCAGTAAGAGCATAAGTAAAATCAAATACATTTGAGTGTTTATGTAGGTCAGTGCTTATAATTCATTAAGAGGTTTCTTTCGGAAAACATCTCTCTCTCATTTTAGTGAGTGGGTGATGTGAATGCACGTCTTCTCTCCTATGTAGCTGCACAGTTTTTATGTCACGCGTACATCAATCACACTCAGTGTAATTTTCATTTCACACTCATTAGAGCGGAGCAAAAGAAATGTCCAAACAGCAGCATCACAGTTACAGGAACAGGGTCAAATAGAATAAGAGAGTGAAGAAAAGCATGAATAAACTCTGGGAAAAATCTTGTGAAATTTGCTCTAATAAGTAGAGGGTGACTGGTTGACAGAAATATGTTTGAGATGTATTCTAGTGTGTTTTACTGTTCACTGCTGTGTGCTTCGTTGAGTATTGTAAATATGCAAATCTATTTTTGAATGATATTCAATTTAATTTAAATTTAAAAAATAAAATTTTTGTGGAATCTTTTTTCTCTCTCAGAATTCTCTGTTCAAAAGAACAGCATTCATTTAAAATATAAATCTTTTGTAATGTTAAAAATGTGCCGCTTTTGATCAGTTTATTGCATCTTTGCTGAATAGATTTATTTATTGAAACTATTTTCAATATTGGTAATAATAAGAAATGTTTCAGCATAAAGAAGTTCAGAAATTCAGCGTATAAGAGTGAAAATACTTCACAATGTTACTATTTTAATGTATTTTTAATCACATAAATGAAGCCTTGGTGAGCATTTGAGACTTTTTTTCATAAACATAAAAAACTTATTATATATATATATATACACACACACATATATATATATATATATAGTGTATTTGTCAACACAAAAATGTATTAAAATGTTATAAAATCCTCCTCTGCAGTCAGTCAGAATATTTTTAGAATATTTAAAATCCTATTGTTAATATTTCCTGTCACAACCATGAAATGTCCCAATGATCTTACAGAATTGCATGAAATAACCACAAACTCTTAACGCATAATTCCGTGTTAGTATCACGTAATTATCAAAAATTCCGTGATGGGCTCAGGTAAAAGATTCCAATGTAATTCAGTGACGGGCACAATGTCCACACCATCTTCCAATTTCTGAAAAAATGTCAAATATTTAGGGAATTTAATTCTTCTAAAGTAGGTTCCAATAGCATCTAGCATCAACAAAAAACAAAATGACCACTACATGAACTCTAATTGTGAAAGAAATGCCCAAATTTTTCAACACCATCAGCACCATTAAGTATCCAATAGTTAAATGCGTTTTTATCATTCTTAAAAAAAACCTTTATGAACAAAACCATGCTCACTGTTTTACTGCAAAATAAAAGATACTATTATAAAATAGATAAATCATACCTGCCATGCACATTCTGCAGCAGTCACGTTCTGTCTGTTTTAGTTTCACGTGCTTTGCCCTTTTTTGGTGTTGCCTGTCTTCTATGTAATCATTAGTTGATTAGTTCCCAGCCGTCTTCCCCAGGTGTCACGTTCAGGGAGTCGAGGAAGCGTTCGTATTTAAATGCAGGCTTTATTGAAAGCACACAGAGCGTGGTCAGACAGGCAAGATCAATACCAGCAAACAACAGTATCAGAGGCGAGGCTGAGTCGTAAACAAAGTCCGTAGCGAGGGTCGTGCGAGAGGTAAACAATATCCAAAGGGCAAGGCAGGCACGTTAATCAAAGGCAGGCGAGGTCAGAAAACCGATAATCCAAAGCAACAAAGAATACAGGAATGAAACACGGAGCAGGTCGAAAGTACAATGAACCGGAGAAGTCCACTTGGGTGGAGCAGATGGCGGAGAAGCCCTCCAGGGCGGAGCAGGTGGAGACTGATGGCTTCCATGGCTGTTTCAGAGCAGGCTGACAGTTCTACGGCCTCTCTAGATGATTCTGATCAGTGTGAGAGTTCATTCCCAGCTTCCTTGACTGGTTTATAGCAGAATGAGGGGTCCAGGATGGCCTCCATGGCCGGCTCAGGCTTGAATTCCAGAACGCCCCTGACAGACCGACTCAGAGGCTGTGCAGCCACCAGCAGAGATCCCAGGGAATCTACGATCAAGATCGACATCACTGGGGTACGTGCAGCCACTGGGGAATGCTCTGCAATCGGGTCGGGACCGAGCAAGGGCAGGAGGACGGGCTCGAGAGGATCGGGCCACGGCAAATCCATATCCTCTGCAGGCTCGGGCAGATCTGGCCATAGTAAATTACAGTCTTTGACAGGTTTGGGCGGGTCTGGTCAAAATAAATCATCCACAGGCTCAAGGGGTTCAGGCCATGGGGGATCACAGTCAATGGTGTGCTCAGGGGTGAAAACAGGCTTGGACTTCTTGGCAAGGGCAAACGTGAGTCATCGGCGGGCTCCAGGGTGCAGTGAACTGCCCAAACACACCAAATGGTGACTCCCACTACAGGAATCACAGACGACAGGGGAATAGTCTCCATATTAGCTTTGTTGGTGGGGATATTACGAAAACCATCTGCTTTTACAGATAGTAATACATGAAATTAGTCCCATACGCTTTACCTAAACCCTGCTGTCCCCACTTGCAGTACTCACAACGCTGGAGCAGGTTTTCAGTTTAGCACTTTTTGGCAAAAACAGCCTCTGGACTATTCGAAAAATGAGACGTGGCCTCAGAGATCTGCAGATAAAATGAGCAGGCTGTGAAGATAGCTTAGGTAGACTCTCTGTAGACTTCGGCTCTCTTGAAACCAGGAGAAAGCTCCATTTATGATTTTTCAAAAATCAGAGACATCAGAGTCCAAAGCGGTTTTGCTTAGAAACAGAACATTTTATCCCCAGAAATTTAAAAGCGAGTTTGGGAATGCTGAAACGGGTGTTTTCATGTGCTTCCTTTGGAAATAACGAAAAGCTCATCAATAATGTAGAAGAGTCTTGCCTCAGTGTTCAGTTCAGAACCGTTTTAACTAAGTTAAAACAGCGGTTTGCCATTGTAAACAAAAACTCGGCTTCTGTTTTTTTTCTTCGCTTTCTTTGCTTCTTGTCTGAGTCTCCATGGTGAATTAATGAAGTGGTGGGGCTTCATTCTGGCTTACCGCTCAAACCAAATGCGGTCTGCTTTAGGCTGCAGTTTACTTACAATATGCGTGAAATGACATGCCATAAAGCCTAAATTAGCTCATAAACATTCATAACCCCGAGCATGTCATAAACTCTGGCTGCCGTGTGTATTTGGTTGTGTTGCCACACACTTAAGAGTGCAGGAATGTAGAAATGTATTGGAACATATTGGGTTTTTACTGAATATAGAACAGTGGCGGCAGCAGTGACAAGATGCTATTAGCGTCAGGTGTGCTTCATCTCACGCTGCCTGCAAAAGCCTATCCACAACCCTCCTCTTGTGTGTACGTTTCTTGAGCTGTTATTTTATTTAGATGCATGCTGGGGAAAAACTGTCATTCTTTCTCTCGCTGTTGGGGTTCTGTCTATATAAAAGCAGAAAGAGAGAAGAAAGGATGTTTAAAGACAAACATGAAATGAAATTAATGTGCAAAATATGAGAAGGAGCAGCAGGTGATGAGTTTTAGTGCCATCAAGAGAAAAAAAAAGGGAGAGCGGCACTAAAGATAACTTCAAACATGCAGTCGATGACATCCACGCATCAAGGTCACATTTCCCTGCGAGATCTTTCAGCAGTTGTGCCTCGCGTCTAGGATTGTAAATCATTCCTTGAGTGTGAGCCAGAAAGGTTTATCTCATTGCAACATCTCATGCATGTGTTAATGCAGAAGAAGAATGGGGAAAAGATTGACAGGTATGGCTTGTCCACAATTAGGGGAAATAATTCATTACTCGATGGGCCCAATATGGAGATAAACTATTAAGAATACCAGAGGTAGCTGGGGTAGAAGATGGATGATGGAAGCGTTGTGAGTTAACCTGAAGCTGTTTAGAAACTAAATATATCTTATTTGTTGGAATTATTTCTCATTAAAAAAAGAGTAATATTTAATTGTACAAGTACATGTATTGTCTTGCTAATTTCTACACACACACACACACACACACACACACACACGTTGGTTTTTGTGATTTATGAGGACTCTCCATAGGTGTAATGGTTTTTATACTGGACAAACTGTATGTGGTACCTTACAGGAAACTGTGTGCATTTTTAGATTTTCAAAAAAACACCATTTAATATGTTTTTTAAGCGTTTTGAATTACGGGGACACTGAAAATGTCCTTATAAAACACCTACATACTGTAATACCTGTCATAACCATGTCATTATACAAATTTGTGTCCTCATAAACCCGTCCACACACACACACACACACACACACACACACACTCAGCTCTGTAAGTACATACACACAGCTTTACTCACACACTAACACACACAACTAGAGTGAAAGCACCGCCAGCAGTCAGAAGTCACCACAACATCAGTCCGAAAGCACAGGAACAGGTCAGCACCTGCAGAAGCACTCCTTTATTTGGGGGGTCTTTCTAATTGTCTATAACCTCCACCTGTTCTCTATTCCGTTCACACAGCAGCTTGTGAAACTGATCCTCAATCAGTGTTGCTTGCTAGGAGGACAGTTTGGTTTCACTGAAGTGGGATTGAGTGAGTTACATTGTGCTGTTTAAGTGTTCCCTTTATTTTCGTGAGCGGTGTAGATATATTAGTTTTATTGGTTATTTACTTATTTGATCATGCAGTTGAACCCGAAAAATATTATAATCTGTAACACCGATAACCTGTAATAACCGAACAGAACTGCATTTTTATGATTCAGAAATATTTTACTGTTTACTTTTAAAACACATTGAGACTGACAAGATATATGTTAAATGCACATGAAATGCACATTTAGATGCACTTGTGTTCTAGTAAAATAACAAACCCTTGTATGTTAATCAGTATGCAGTGTGTGTGTGTGTGTGTGTGTGAGGCGTGTGCCATGTGTTGCTGCACTTCACTGCTGATGATAATTGCATTTACTGCGCTGTAATGTCTGAAACGCTGATGTGTTTTATGACTGATCCTCACAAAACTACATTTATGTCAGCACTGTGAGTCACTTGGAATGGTTATTAGTAACACACACACACACACACACACACACACACACAGCACCTGTAGTGCTTTACGTCAAATAAAATTATGCATAGAAACTAAAAGAAAATAAGAATGAACTCAAATAATATATATGTATATAAATATATATAAACTGTTTCTCACCATCCTGACTTTTCTTTTCAAAATAGTGGGGGAAAAGTTTAAACTGTGAAATGAAATTACAATGACTTTTTTTGTATCTGATTGTGTGTGTGTGTGTGTGTGCAGCTGGATGACTGCGCTCTGCAGCTCTCACACACCGGTGTGTATCTGGATCTGGAGTCGACGCTGGACGAGCAGAGAGATGAGCTGGAGGGATTTCAGTCGGACGACGGCGCAGGGTGAGACACACACTCATGTTTGTGCCCCTCTGTGTGTGTGTGTGTGTGAGAGACAGCAGCAAATCACCTTAACTTTGTTCATTGAACTTTATTGTCCTCTCGTCTTTATATCAATGTGAAGTCCACAATACAATATTTATTGCAATAATTAACTAAAAATAAGACAACTGAAGAATTGAGGAAAGGCGGGGCCTGGTTCTGTGCGTCTGCTGCTCATTGGAGGTTACAATATGGGAGTGGCTCTGGGCTTGAAGGGGCGGGGCTTAAGCAGATTTTGTGATTGGAGAAGAGCTGCACTCGCTTTTGAAACATTTGAAAGTGAAGAGTTCAAAACATAAATATT
The DNA here is from genome assembly GCA_032353835.1 of Enteromius viviparus. Lineage (NCBI taxonomy): Eukaryota > Metazoa > Chordata > Actinopteri > Cypriniformes > Cyprinidae > Enteromius > Enteromius viviparus. The sequence continues at coordinate 12,292,073 of JAUCNO010000279.1, read as the reverse complement.
AGTTTTGTAAATTGTAGACAGGGTTTCTATAGTCATCATAAAAAATAAAAATAAAATAAAAAAAATATTATATAAATATATATATAAATTAAAAATTATTATTATTATTATTATTATTTTTTAATTATTTATTATTTTCTTTTTTTAAAGTTGTTAAGTTATAATGAACAAGTATTTAATTTATTTAAAAAGCATTATCATTATTTGATAATAAAAATAAAAAACATGGTTCCTGTGTTTAAGGCTGGGGTTTGTTTGAGGATCTCTGGAAGGTTTTTCAGTCTTGTGTGTTGTCTCTCTGATTCGAGGAAAGGTGAGTTCATGGAAAGAATGAGGCATCTGGACTCAGATCAGATCTAGGGTCAGTAAACGCTCATCAGATCAAGAGAAAATGTGCTTGAAAGATGATTCCAGAAGAAATGCTGTGAAGGAGAATCACTGCTTTATATTTGATGTTTTATGTCAGTTCATTGTAGATTGTAAGTTAAATCATTTCTCAAGTAAAATAACTCAGTATTTATTTTATTGTGCATTATAACTGAGCATTTCTCTTTTATTTTTAGTGTTTTATTTGGATTGTATTCTTGAAACTGTTAAAAGGTGTTGAAATGTAAACGTGTGTGTTCATGAGCTCGTGTGTGTGTGTGTGTGTGTTCTGAGCGTCTGATGCCGTGTTGAGGGTTGTTGTCGGAGTGCTGGGATCCGTCGGCTATTTTCCACACGTCACCGAGTTAAACGAGTGAGAATGAGTCAGATACTGTGTGTGTGTGTGTGTGTGTGTGTGTGTGATGATCAGTGAGTGAGGACTGCTGGTCTAACGTTTGCCTGTAAGACTCAATACACATAAACACAGTTTCTTTATTTTATTATTAATTCTTATTCACACAGTGATGACATTATTCTGTGATGCATGTCTAGGAGTTCAGATCCGTTTAAACAAAAAAAAAGTAATTAGTAAGTTTTTTTATTGTTTTTATTTAAAAGAAATTTATTTTGCAATTATTATAAAATATTTATTGATTATTTATAATTTAATAATGATAATATATTTATTTTATATTTATGTTTAATACATTAAACTAATTTTTGGATTGTTTTTCCTTTTAAGTGCTTTAACTTTAAATTGTTTTCATTTTATGTATTTAATATATTTTAGTAGGGCCGGGACTCGATTAAAAAAATTAATTACAGGCTTTGTAATTAATTAATCGAAATTAACCACATTTTAATCGCATATAAATATTTGACCCGAGTCAAACTGAATACATAAGCTTAAGCAACAAAATATTAATATATAAAACCAAGTCCAACAGACCAATATAGTGCCGTGCGTGATTTCACATTGAGCCGTATATACTACACACAGCTGTTATTCACTGACGAGCTTAACAAATAAATGCCATTAAAATGCGTTAAAAATTATTTTTGTGTAATTAATTAATCTAAATTAACGTGTTAAAGTCCCGGCCCTAATTTTTAGTAGTTGTATAATATTGACTGTTATTATTTAAAATCATTTAAAGTTTTATGGTTTGCTTGCGTTTTTAGGTAATTGTCCCATTTTGTATGTAAAACATTCTTAAATTATTGGTTTAATTTTGTTTTTTTTTATTTACATTTTTTTTAATTATTATTATTTCATTCATTCTTAGCTTTTCATCAACTAAAAAACCCCAGTTTGGGAAACCCTGATCAGTATTGGTCACTGAAGATCTCAGTCGTCTTCACGTGTGTGTGTGTGTGTGTGTGTGTGTTTGTTCTGTGTGTGTGTGTGTGTTTGTTCTGATGTGCATCTGACAGCTGATTGACATGTGAATGTCTGTTTGTCAAACAGACCTTCCTGTCAGTGTGTGTGTCTGGACATGTTTCTGACACACACACACACACACTCTCACTTTGCCTTGCTATCCTTGTGGGGTCTCTCTCTCCATAGGCGTAATGGTGTTTCTACTGTACAGACTGTATGTGGTATTGCCCTACACTGACCCTACCCCTAAACCTACCCCTTACAGGAAACTTTCTGCATTTTTACATTTTCAAAAAACTTCATTCTGCATGTTTTATAAGCTTGTTTCCATATGGGGCCCTCACAAATGTCCCCACAAGGTCAAAATTTACTAGTATTCCTATCTTTGTGGGGACAATTGGTCCCCACGAGGATATAAAAACAAAAACACACACACACACACACACACACACACTCTGTGCTGTTAAAGTGGATCTGTTGAATGTTGGTCTCACACTCTGGTGTGTGTGAATCACACTCCTATGTTTGTATGTGAGCAGCTTTGTGTTCAAGATATTAATGCAGCTCATCTCAAATATGTCGATTACTATGATTACTATACTATATGAAAGAAAAATGTGCAATTAACTAGTTACAGTTTTTGCCTATTGCTTACAAACTTCTTGCAGAATTTGGCCCATTATGTCAAAACTCTACACACAAGTCAATCAGACATAGCGCTTGGAGATGAATAACTCATATCTACGCCAAAATAAATCACTGCAATCAAAACTTAACGCTCCTTTATAAAAATAAAATTCTTGAATCGAAACCATTCACACGAGCACCATCTGAATTACTCTGTCACTGGGGGCTGAGGGGGGCATGGATCCCGCCTTCTATTTGGGTCTGTATTCTGTACTTTTTCACACCTATAAACAGTACCACAACATCACAATGATATTGTTTTACATATACTTCACAGCACTACTCATGTTTATATAGCACAGTTAGTGCAGTAATACTGTAATATGATACAGAATCATGTGACAAATACAGTCTGGAGTAGAAACTTGAAGATATAGCTGTTCTCCAGGCAGAATGTCCTTATGATCGATGCTAGCGTGTAGGGACTGAGGTTAGGGTGGACTCAGGGACAGGCCATGATTTATCACATGATCCACCAGAGTATCCCTGATGTCTTCTGACACACGTCTCCACACTGGTCCTTGTCTTTGTCTCTCTCTCTCTTGTTTGTGTTTTTTTGGGCAGGTGATTTCAGAGTGTTTTCCCAATGATATCAGGTGATTTAGTTTTCGAACAAAGTGTCTAATGTAAGAAAAGTGTTTCGCAATAAGTGTTGTAAAGAAGAATTGTAAAGAAGTTGAGACTGTGTTTAAGGTAAGATACAAGAAGTTTAGATATTGAAGTTTTGGTCTGAGTGTTCAGCATTAGTGTGCAAGCAACAGGCAAACACTTAGCAGCACTTATTATTTTATACATCTTTGAATGTTTTATATTATTTATTTTCATTCATCAAGTATTTTCTTTTACATTTTTAAGATTTTATTTTTTAGTTTTTTTATTTCTGTTGTTTTTGGTTAATTTAATTTGACGTTTTTGAGATTTAATAATTGTTTTACTAAGATTGTCATAATGCATTTTATTCTAGTTCAAAAAAAAGTAGAGGATAAAAGAGCATGACAGAAGAACGTTTGAAAGGTATATGAGGGTGGCTGAAAATCAGGCGGTTGTCATGTTTCTTATCCATGGCATGTGAATATTGAGAGCTGTTTCCCAGAAGAGTGAAGAGATTGTGTGCTGATATCAGGAGTGTGTGTGTGTGTGTGTGTGTGTGTGGAGAGAGGGAGAGAATGTGTGTGTGTGTGTGTGGAGAGAGGGAGAGAATGTGTGTGTGTGTGTGTGTGTGTGTGTGTGTGTGGAGAGAGGGAGAGAATGTGTGTGTGTGTGCTCACTATCTTTAGGGCATTTCTGATGTATTGTTATTCCTGTTTCTTCTGTTCTGAGCAGTATTCTCTGTGTTTCAGGAGGGGGAAGAAGCACAGTGTGATTTTACGCACTCAGCTGAGCGTCCGTGTTCACGCGTGTATCGGTGAGTCTCTCTCTCACACACACACACACACACACACACACAAAATGGACCCAGCTCTTCTGCTCACTGAAGCCGCATTTATCTGACCAAAGATACAGTAAAAATTGTGAAATATTATTACCATTTAAAACAGCTGTTTTCTGACTGAATATGTGTTAAACTGTAATCTATTTCTGTGATGCGCAGCTGAATTTTCAGCATCTTTACTCCAATATAAGCATAATATTTGTGTTCAGCTGTTCTGGGACAGTGTTGAAACACAACTTAACACTGATTTCTAGTCGTGTCTCTTTTGGAAGCACAAACAAAGTAGTTTGACTTTC
>JAUCNO010000279.1:12260222-12287811 GCA_032353835.1 Enteromius viviparus | reverse complement strand
TTACTTAAGTATATATTTTGCAGGGTAGTTGTACTTTTACTTAAGTACTAAACTTATGTACTTCCTCCACCACTGATTACTTTTACATAATTACTATAGTTTACTATACGATCCAAAAATGAAAGTTAATTTAGATTAAGACGTTTAATTAAGACGTTAATTACTCACCTTAGTTGTCGTCTCAAATGCTCCGTTCAGCTTCAGAATGCAAATCATAGATATTAGAAAATATATTATTGATGAAATCCCAGAGCATTCGGATCATGCATATAGACGGCAATGCAACTGGCATGTTCAATGCCCAGAAAGGTTGTAAGGAAATAAAATTTTCCATGGTTCCAAAGATAAATGGAGGTCTTACAGGTTTGAGTGATTAAAGAGAACATTTTAATTTTGGGGTAAAATATCCCTTTTTGCTTATCTGAAACCAGAAATAGTTTTATTTTACAGATTATATGATGAGATTGTGAAAATGAGCTTAACTGAACAAATGTTGTCAAGCACATAAACAATAATTGGTGGTTCAGTCATTGACTTCACTGGGGTGTGCCGACTTTGTTGCAGAATGTTACATTAAGCAATCTGATGTAGTTGTTATCTTTGTCATCTGCAGTAATCTGTGTTCCACTGTTTTGAGTTTCAGTTTCCTCTGACCTCATGTGATGTCTTTGCCCCAAATAGGACTCCAAATGTAAAATGTTGCCAATGTCTGACCTGAATCTAATTTTAACCAGCATCTTGTGACTGTTTATTTCATTGCAAGAGCCTTGTGTATTTATGCAGTGGTAATATGGACTGCAATGTTTTCATCCACTCATAATGGTAGTCCACTAATGAGGCTACAGCTGGAGGGGAGCTTGGGGGCACTAAACATGTCTGCTTCCCTTTGATAGGCTTTAATTATGTACATGTCACGGCTCGTGAGATCTCTGACAAGTGAAAGGACAGCAGCTTAACACCCCTCATCTCCACTATATTCTCTGTTTCTTTTGATCCTCGCGGCTTGTTTTCTCACGTCCTTTGTATTGGGATTGAATCTTAAGGCGTTGATCTAGACTTCTAAGGCTGGTCTAGTTGTTTTTATGCTTTTGTTGTGCTTTTGATGCTCTCTGATTGTCATGGCTTCATAATCTTAACAATTCTTACATCCTTGTAGTTGTGTGAAGCACTTCTTTAAAAAAAAATCACTTTCAAATCAAGCAGCTTCTGTTGGTCATCTTGGTGTGGTGGTCAGCTGGTTGCTAAATGTCTGTAGGGAAACCAAGGGAAATTCTATGCACTTTTTAATTTAAGCTAATTCTTAAAAATCCTATTTTTGGTTTATTTTTGACAGGCTTAAAGATGGAGGGTCGCTTTAACTATCAGCAGAGCTGATTAAGCACATGCTTCATTATCATTACTTCAGATTACAACCACATATCCACCTGCGCAAGCATTAGCTGCTGATTAGATTAAACTGGGAGGGAGTGATTTTCTATGTAGAGCTGGAAAGCTGTTACAGACATGTTCTGGATACAGTGAGTTAAATCCCATGCACGTTTTTCGATACATCAACAGAAGTCGTCACCAACCTAGTGTAAGGTAAAGATGTTGCATATCTTGTTTTAGTCATCAGTCACAAATGTGTACAGACAACTAAACGGAAATGAGCTGATGTCCTGCTGATTCCTGACAACATTCTGATGGACTACCTGCTCAGCTCCATGTAAAGAAGCTGCATCTGTTGCCAGCATGCTTATGAGGATATCGTACAAAGGTTCTGTTATTTCAATGTAGCTGAAAGACTGAATATATGGTTAATAAGCGATTCTTTCACATTAGTTCCATATTTATGTCATGCACTTACCATCCATTTGGCTATAAAAAAGTGATATGAATTGAAATTATTAAATTATTATCTACTGTACTAAAAACTTAGCTCATTTAGTTGCCATTCCTTTACTTTTATTCATCATATTTGTATTGTCTATATGATGGGTCCAGCACATTAAATATTAAAAGGTTAAAAAAATGTTCTACTAGATCTACTGGATTAAGATTTATTGTGTTAATCATCAATGTCTTACATTTAGTTAATATGGTATTTCAAGTAAAGCAAAACTATCTAATAGTAAAATTACATTTAAAATTACTTTTACATTTATTTATGTTTACCTGAGGAAAAATTATAATTGAAAGTACATGAACAGAAAAACACGTTAATGACCTCGTAATACATTCACTGCATACATAATCATGAAGCGCACCAAGTATATTCTGCTCATTTTATTAAGAAGAACAGTTCTCTAATCTGTAGAGTTCTCAGAACGCCTCGCAGCAGGCACTTCTTCCGATCGACCAGAGGGGCGCTGTGGCGCTGTCCACGGCCGACTGATCCGAGCTGACGACCTGATAGCCTTCACCAAACAATTAAGAGATATTTCTGTTAGTGTCGTTTCAAGAAATATCCTTTAATTGTAAGGTAAAGGTTATCATCCTTCATCCCATACAGAGAACAATGTCAGAAAAGTATGCAGGAACATTTCTGCAAGAAACGTGACTTTTCAATAACGGAGATTACGAATTCGTTTCATGAGCTGCCAGATTCGTTCAAACGACTCACCTTATCTGTATAATGTTTACCTTATGTGTCAATGCGTATACGCCATAGTATAGAAGAATCAACGTTAGTCGGTCATTCACTATTCACAGACATTGAGTCTCAATCACCCACTTGTTATCCATCGTTCCGTGGTTGCTACAGAGTCCGTTTCTTTTCTTTTACAGGGTGCTAGCGGGCTCTGTAGAGAGTACCGGCAAAATATCCATCGATGGACGGAGCGCCCGCAGTCGCTCTTCTCAATTCTGAGGTCGCTGTCAGCGCGGCGAACTTCTGTGGAGAATCTGAACCGTCCGTATCAGCAACTTTTCTTTCCCCCCAGCAGCCCTGAGTTTAAACCCAGTTAGGCTTGGGTGTCTTATTTGAAAAAAACATAGTTTAGCACTGAATGTTTGAGGAGATTCTCCTTCCCGGTGACCGGCCGAACTTCACGCGCTCAGGGCTGTGCTAGACCTCCCGCCGCCACTCCGCTGTGACGACTCTCTCCGGCGAGCGCAGATTTCATTTCTCCTTGGTTTTACCGTACCGTTCCGATCTTTCGATTCTTCGGTCACGTGGTGGAGCGAAACGCGAAAGACTGCGAGCTTTGAGAGAGAGAAAGAGAGAGAGAGCGGCGAAGTGAGAGGGAGGGAGAGAGAGAGAGAGAGAAAGAGAGAGAGGGGGGGTCTCTCTCTGCGCTGCAGTTAGCATTATCCAAACCACACTGAGAGCTGGAGCGCGCGGACCCGTTGCTTTGCCTCTGACCGTGGTACCCCCGTCGTTTCCCTCGCTCTCCTGCCCCTCCTTTTCTGCTTTCCGTCCCTTGAGAGCTTCTTTTTCTCCCCGCGAATATCCTTTCTCACTTTAATTTTAATACATCTTGGAGACAGATAGAAGTGACGCATCCTTGATCTCCTCCACAGCGGTCGTTTTCACGCGCGCTCTTTTTCTCTCTGGAACTGGATTTTTGAAACGACGTGGACGCGTGGATGATACACCGGGGCGAGAACTGGAGATGGAGTTGCTCGTGATCAGCCTCTCCTTATGGATCCTGCAGTGCCGCTCAGCTCGCGCGGACTCCATTATTCACATCGGTAAGCACGGTTTCGGACAGACGCGCTGAATCACGGATGGCTTTCTTCAGTGCATCGTATTTTAAAGTCTCAAGTGTGCAGATCTGACTTGATTGAATGCATCTTCGCTCCCCCGAGCTGTTTGATATTTGATAAACGGCTTGGACTTGCCAGGAAATATTAGCAAACAGGTCCACAAAGTACATTTCAGTTGGCGCTGGACGCGCAGTCTTCATTAATGCTTTTACATACACGTATAACCAAATCGAAACGTCTATTCTTGGTCTGTTTCAGGGTTAACTCCAGTCCACCCCTCCCCAGCCTTAAGCCTGAACTTTCTGTTGAACGTGACGGAAATTTTAATTTAGTTCATTGAGGTACTGAGCGCGCGACAAGCCTCTTCTCGTGCTGGCTTGGCGTTTCTTAACAGAACTTCTACTTGTGTTAATGCCTTCCTATTGTATATTGTATAACCTTTATCTTATACGCGTTTGTTTTATCAGTGGTTTGTGTTAGTGAGCTTGGCAGCCAGTATGCACCATTCAGCCCTCTTTGCTAACTTATGCTGGGAATGAAAATTATTCTCTTGCTGATTTGACTATAGGCGCAAAACATACCTAAGTATGTCACGTGCAGAAATGTGGTGATATAAGGCTAAACATCACTGGTTCATGCCGTGTTCCAATGCGTAAAGCGTAAATCTAGTGCTGTTGGTTAGGGAACCTCTTTTTTGTATGCAGTGGATGTTCTGCATCATCCGGTGCGCTTGACTGTTCTTCTCATCACCAGGATGACTCAAAATTAGATTTGAAGCTTAGCCTTAAAGAAGGATGATGTTAAGTCTCAAAGTTGAAGCATAGACTCTATTGTATAACAAATTCACACTTAAGCAGAATTAACCTTTACTGTGATCATCTCATGCTCTGAATTCTTGTAAGTTACCAGTTAGTCTACGTATAGAATTCTTTTCAGGCTTTTATTGCTACTTACTTTACTTTACCTAAATGGTTTGATTTAATGGTTTATGCTTAATATAGATCCTAATTTTCCCTGGGTATACATAGTTTTAGGTAGTGGATAACAATTTTCTTGTGCTGTATAGTCACATGATGTGAACCAAATTTAGTTGAATATAAATTACATTATAGTAAATACATTACATTACTGTATATATAGTAATATTTGAAAAAAATCTGTCTGCCAAACAAAGTTAGCATGGTGGAACCAATATACAGGAAGCCATTTTGTTGTCATGTGACAAGAAAACCATAAAACGCAGAGGACACTTTTGACGTTGTGAAAAGTCCAATAACAAGTGAAGTGAATTAAAGTTATCGTCTTTATGTTTATGACTGTTGGGGTATTTGATAAACTTGCATAGACAAGTGCGTAGACAAGTGTCAAACTAGTTTTGTGTAAAATGGTATACACATTTTTTTTTTAAATGTAGTAAATTGTAAATGTATCCAACACTAATACAAAGATTGCATGGTGTATACGAACTTTGCTCATGTTGTAGACTAGATTTTGAAAAGATTCCTCCTTTTCTATAACCTTAAACGTCCGTATTTGTCTTTGACCCGCATGTGTTGGTGAAGTGATTAAAATGAGCACACTTTTGTTGCCTCGGTGCACTGCATGAGGCCTCAGCGGCTGTTTGTTGATGGCTAACCATGCATGTAAATAAATAAAGCCCTATTTGCTTCTCCTACACCTTTGGCACTTCAAGCCAAACGGCTCTGTGCATTTTATCACTGTCGCCTTGATCTCAATATGTCATATCATCAGCAGGTCACTGTTTATAGTCATGCACAAATCAGCCTTATTGATTGCATCCAGACACATTCTGATTTAATACTGGGCTCTAGTTCCAAGTGTCAAGGACTTGTTAGGGAAACAGCACTTTGTGGGTTACTCAGTCATGCGAAGTCAACATTTAAATCACTATGTGCAGTATTATGTCTAGGCTTATTCTGTAAACAGCTGAAAGAAAAAATTACCCTCCTTAGTACATGACCCTCTGGAATCCTTGAATCGGATAGCCCAGCTGTGCTAAAGAAGAGTAAAATATTTTTGTATAAAGACCTCTAAACTGGAAATTTTCCATTGGCCATGGCAACAGACTGGCGCTCTTGTGTCATTTCTCTTTCCATGTCAGTGCAACTTTGGCAGCTTCTTTTAATTTAAAACATTTGGATTGCAAATTAATAGTTTTTAAATTAATATTGGAATACCGCATCATTGGTTGTCTTATTGCTAAGCCGATTGTTTTCATTTGAGGAAGCTTTAAGCTAATCTACCAGTAAGATATTAAAAAAAACTTTTTCAAATCAATACCTCATATTCAGTTGTTTATTTATTTTGTAAGTAGCTGTGCAATAACAGCCTAATCCCTTACCTCATTTTTTTTTTCCGTTTCACTCATCTGTTTAGGATATTTAGTATGACCTGTCCACTTTTTATGCTTTACAAGGGTGCAGTAAACTCCAGCAACATATAACAACAGCTCATATTTATCACGGATGCACCTTGTCACGGATAAGGTCCCCTTGACATAAAAGATCTTCCTGTAGGCTTACAACCCACTGTGTTTCCACAGACTGCAAAACGCCCTTGACAAATTAGGGATGCGTATAGAATATTTACAGCACTTTCAGCACTTGCGCTCTCCATGGTGCTGAAGTCGCTCCTGAAACGCTGTTGGCTATTGACAGGTTAGGAAGTTGCTGTAAATCGTATCTGATGGTTATATGGTGCGTACTCAATAACCTATACTTAAAATATACTTTTAACAGTTTGATCCACTTGATGTATCTGCATTCCCTTCAGTTTTACCCCAGAAATGCATATGGAAGTTTGGAACGACTGTTAATGATGTATTAATAACGAACATTCTGTTTCTTCCAACAGGAGCTATTTTTGAACAGAATGCCATACGGGACGACGAGGTTTTTCAGCTTGCCATTTCAGATCTGAGTTTGAATGACGACATCCTCCAGAGTGAGAGGATTACCCATTCTATCAAACTTATTGAGCCAAACAACCCCTTCCAGGCGGTACAGGAAGGTGAGTGAGTGACTGGTATCGCTTCATAAATCGATTAATCACTCCGTTCTACTTTATCTTTATGTCCGATCCGTTTGCTCGAGCAGTTACCCGATATCTCCAGACCTTCTTGTTGAGGCTCTAATGTCAACAAGTATAAATGCTGCAGGTGTTGTTTTCCCTTTCTTAGTCTTTATTTCTATTTAAGTGTTCTCTTCAGAACAGACTAATGTGTTGTCACTGTCATGTGTGTTCTGATGGTGAATTTAAGTAGCTAAAATAGACAATTCTTGGAATCAGAATCCAGTGGAAGTATAGCCATGTGGAAATGTGCTGAGGACATATGTGGTAACATGCTGAGTGTGTTTGTGTCACACAGGCAAGCTGGATCAGCAGTGCCGCTCACAGACATTGATGCATGAGTGTAGCACAACTTGATTTATGTTATCAAGCATGAAGGCCAGCTGTCATCATCTGTCCAGCTCAGATATTTTTATTGCTTTTCTGATACGAGCAAATCCTCAGTTTGAGGCTACCTGAGATAAATTTTAGGAGCCATTATCACAACTAATTTCTGTCATATATTATATATGTTAGCTTCAGAAAATCTTCATATAAAGTTATTACGTTTGATAAAAAACAAGGTTTGTAAGAAAGTAGTGGTGTAAGTGCAGTTCTTGAAATGATCAAATATTATCTTAAAAAGTTCTTGAAGATTTTCAGATTAAAAATAAATGAAACATTAAAAACAAGATCACTGTTTAAGTCAAAGTTAAACAACTTAAAATAACTTATTAAAATTTTTGATGTAAGTTATTTGCAGTGATTTATTTAGAACCATGTTAAGACGAAAGCTAAGAACATTCTCAAAGTCCCACTGCAGTCACTAATTTTATCCCTTAAAAAACTAATCTTTGATGATCAAAATGACATATTTTAATATTTTTTCCTGTGAAAATTATTTCTTCATGCTTTAAAACAGCTTCCCTCAAAAAGTAAATGTGGATATAATATTTCCGCAAATATGCAAATAAGTGCCCACCTTCACTTAATCACGGCTATATACACTGTCTGTGACCAGAAAATGATTCCAAAGAAAAACATGAAGAGTGAATTATACAGGGTCGTCTCTTCAACATTGGCCACGTATAATAACTGATATCATTAGCCTTTGGCTTGATACGTTATCAAGCAGCTAATAACGTGTTGCTAATGTCACACAAACCAAGTTCCCCTTCACCATCTCAGGCAACATCCACAGGTTATAATGCTTTGCTAATGATATGAAAAGCCCCTCTCTGTAACCGGATTGGTTATGTTTAATATGATTCAGAGGCTGTGTCAAACCGCATTTATAAAATACAAAAAAACATTTTTGCTGCATTTTTAGGGAATATATGCTCAGCAGTGGTGATGACTGATGCATTTGCAGACATCTGTTTTGTCTTTAAGCATATTAAAAGCACCAGATAGGCATGTAAACAACGTTAAAAACTTGATTTTCACCACATGTGTTCTTTAAGAAATGTGTTTTGGGAGTACATTTATAAGCAAAAAAATAAAATAAAAAGTAAGTAGCAGATAAGAAGAACTTTGTTCTATAAAATGTTTGGTGAATCTGGTCCCAGAATGTTCGAAAATTACAGCATGAATTATTGGACATCCAGAGGACACCGAGTATTGCATTTCTGTCTGGTTTCCAGGGGCTCTGGGATCGATTAGCCTCCCTGGTTTTGAGTGACAGTTGAGTGGTGATGACCTTTCACTTTGCTCTTTAGCTCACATTCACCCTACTGAGAAGAAACTCACCTGTCAAATATACCACACACACTTAATCTCCTCCATCAGCAACACATACGCATTTTGACATAGCATAGTTCTAGCCTTTACCTACCAGCCAATAAAATGACTTAAGATCCTGTATACAGACAGATGACACACAGCGGGAGGTGTAATTTATAAGGACCCAACAGTGTGTTTATCTCCTGTGCTTTCTTTTGCCGGTATAGGCACAATAGTAGATAAGTGTGTTAGTGCAGAGATGCATGTGTGTGCGTGTTCATGAACAGTGCTACTGATGACAAAGAACCAGTGCTGTTTTCCTTGGTGAGAGACAATAATGCAAGACAGCAGATTCCTGTTGTGACGAGTCAAACTAATATTCAAGAGGTAAATGTGGCCTTGTTGTGTCCTGCTGTGCTTTTTGGGGAAAAAGCGCTGACGTGGAGAAATAGAGTCACCCGAAGGAGAAATCGCTTGAGCAGTGTCACGTCCTGTGTGAAAACAACTTTTAGCGAGTCTTCTGGATGGCTCTTTTTATTTCGTTTTTTTTTTATCTCTTCTCACCCCTTCAGTCTTTTCTCTCTTTTGCTAAATCTTTCGAAACCCCTGATGTGATCTGTTTGGCTTCTAGGTTGCAGGAAACAGCAATGGCTATCTTGGATGCTGTCAGATCTTTCTTTGCTTGAAAGGTTTGAAACCACCTTTTTGTAAAGATGACAGATTTCATATTCAGATACTCTGTCTCCTTTTCTTTCATATTTTCTGTGGTGCTTCCTTTTTTTTATAAGGACACCCTTCATGCTCTAAAAGAGCTTAGACTGCTTATCAAAATACCTGTTATTTAAAAGATTCACTTATTATATCCAAATTGAGCGGGTCAGAAAAATACATACTTAAAAGCATCTCCATGAAGTTGGTGATAGTTATGTCATATTGAGATTGTGAGGGTAAATAATGTAACAACTGATACAAGATTGCTAAATATCACAGGTCAATGTTTGTCACATTGCGACATTCTGGTAAAATATAGGATTCATCAAAGTGGGCTTTTAGTACAGTCTCTGACAAAATTGCTCTCACTTCCCGTGACAGTTTCTTAGAGCAGCTTTGTACAAGTCTGTAATTCTAAGCTTTTAGACTTTTTTCCCAGCTTCAAACACACTTTTAAGGTTTCCTCAGAAAAAGACCAGGACATTTCTTTCTTAAATGACTGGCTGCTTGACTGTGCATCTGAGAGAGTCTGTGGAAAATTGTGAATATAACGTACATTTGGAATAATTTAGTAATTTTAAAAGATTTATCAAATTTGCTAGCTTTTGGCAAGACAGACAAGTCAGAGTAAAAGTAAAAAAAGGCAAAACATAATGTAGAATTGCAAATTACATTGAGTGTATTAGCACAGTTATTAAAGTTTCAGTTGTGAAATATGAAGTTTCCCTTTGTTAGATATAAATTTGTGGATTTTTTCTCACTTTTGAGAAATAAATGTGCTACTTTGAGGATCAAAGTCACAATTTTAAGAAATACAATTGCAGTTGTGAGGGAAAAAAGCTGCAATTTGAAAAACAAAAGTTCTGTGCAATTTTGAGGAATAAAGTCATAATTTAAAAAATAATACAAATTGTTAGGTATTCAGTAAAGTCCCAAATCCAAGAAATACATTTACAATAAAAAAGGCCCAATTTTTAGATATACCACAAAGATCCAATTTCCAAAACACAGCGAAAATGGGCATTTATAAAAACCTGTCTTCACGCACACATTATTTCTTTCATATTCACACAGATAAATTTAAATGACACCTACAAGATTCATTGGTCCCTCAAGTATTAGAGATAAAATTCCAAGGTAGCTGTACAAAAATGGTGCATGGGTCCCTGTTTTCTCTCTCTCTCTCTCTCTTTCTCTCACGCTCCTGCGCTTTCACGGTCTCTTATCTAAAGCTGAGTCAGGAGGTGGTCTTAGTTGGCAATTCACATTCTGACGTGCCCTTTCAAAATGGCAGCTTGTCTACTCCGGGTCCCTAGTGAAGCTACGGCCAGTGTCTCATATTAATGAGATCCAAAATGGCTACTGCCAGGATCTCAGTTTCATTTTTAATGTAGTGCAAGCCTTAAATCACTGGATAGAAAAAATTCATATCAGCTCTCAAATGACTGTAGACTCAGAGGGGAGACAATATATTCTCAATGAAGACAAGATTCATTTTGAGCCCCAATAATCAATGCTTTGCAATGACTTTAACTGTATCCTCTTCTCAGCAAAGTGACCTTATGGTTTCACAAGTGCCTCTGAAGTCATTGTTTAATGCTGATGTTAATAACCCACTTTAAATGGTCTCGTCTGCTGTAGTTGCCATATTTTGTATCCAGAGCAACTTGCAGTATATTTAATACTTTTGTGACATTTCCCCTGGAGAAATCTTGAATACACTACCTCACTTTGGATTCCAAAGTGTGGCCTGCAAACTTTTAGGTGGCTAAATAGTCTACACGAAAAATTTGATTTAAAGTTTTTTTAATGTATTTGTACAATGTACAATTATTGCCATTAACAAACCATTAACTACAATGTTTACCTCCATAAACTACTAAATTGCTTCTAACAGCTAATTGTTGTTAATGTAAGGTATTGGGTTGGATTAGGGAGGCAGAACATGTGCTTTTTAAATACTCATAAACAGCCAATATGTTTAATAATAGTTAAAGCAACTAGTTAATAGTGATAATTGGTCCCTATACTAAAGTGTCACCGTGTATTTTAACAGTAATACAAACCAATCTGCAAGCAGATGTATGAATAATTAATTGACTTAAGTAAATTTTTTCTAGATTTTTTTTCAAAGATTTTGATAAAAATATTATCCACAAATTATATAAAATGTATTTATTTAACCAATATCTTTAATAAATATGTTTACATTTCTTCTTATTATTATATATATTTTTTTACAAACCTATTTTTTAAGCATCCCTTCTTGAGGCTCTAGGGGTCACTGGATTCAGAAATCAAATAGTTCCAGCTGAAGCAACAAGCAAACAATAGTGATGGACCAAAAAAGTATGCTTAAACAATGTAATAAATTCAAAGAATTGAATTGACCAACAAATATATTGCAGAGATTGTTTCATTATCGTGGATATTTTCACTAGAACGCTCTTTGTTGGATGTTTATGAATGCCCTGGGAATAATTTAAGGAATGAATATCAAACACCTGATCCCACATGCATGTGAGGACAAAGCTCGGGTCTCTTGTGGCATCTGGCACCATGAGCTCTCAGTAACCAGCTTGAATAAAGTACAAATATAGATAGAACCTTGTTTAATTAGAGAGAGCTCCAGAGAGAAAATGGTTGGCGAGATCCATTCAGGGCCTTAGAGCCTCTCCCATCATTGTTGAGTGACCAGGTTACCGACCATGAACCGCTCTCGCTTGCAATGAATGAAAAACAACCATCAGATAATTAGCTGCCTGGAGAAAAAGCTGCCTCCATCCCCCTCCTTGCCTGTCTCTCTCACTCACTCTGTCTTTAACAAGTACAGTATCCTGATATGCTTTCATTAAGCAGATTTGCATTGCATGGTTATTAAGCTAAAAGGATTATAATTGTCTCTCTAGTGGTGTGGTCTGGGTAAGAGGAGGTAAAGCATGCGGATTGAGTCATATGTGATTTATCAGATGCTTGGAACAGATGAGAGAGCTAATGATCAGCGAGTTTGAGCTTCTATGGGAGATCTGATGGAGAACACTCTATGTCTCTGAAATTGTCCTAGAAATGGCCTTGCAGTGATGCAAGAGTTGAACGAGAGCACAAATAGGTGATGTGAGAAACCAGATGTGCATTTGCGGTTGGGGTCGTTAACTTGTCAACAAAAGCACTCAGGAAATTTCATCATGCCAGTAGCTGTGTTTCAATCCAATTAATTTCTATGAATATTCAGAATATGCCAAAATAGTTGAATAAAAGTGTGCTCACATTTAACATTGTTCTCTGTGAAATTCAACAATTTCAGTAGGAATCCATATGCTTTGGAATTTTGTGCATTGCCAGTGTTTTAGCCCATGCAGATTTCTGGTTCAGATGGTCATGTGAAGTTGAAAGTGTAAGCTGTGCTTCAAATATTACCACACAATTGTCAATAAATAATGGAGCTTTCTGCCATCTGCATTTACCAAAAATTTTATAAAATGGTTCAACAATAGAAATAGAAAATTGAACACACTGTGACTCTTTTACTGAGCATGTGGACAAAGTGGTCTATTGACTATTTTTTTTTAGAATTTATTTGGTACCTTTGGCTTTTATTGTAGTCTTCTTACTGAATATAAATCTACATCAGTTGAGTGCTTGTTTATGTGCTTTTTGGAAATTTGCACAAAAATTTTTTGATTCTATCATTTTATTGTCAGGATGGATACCCAGCTATTTTAATAATGTTGTTGTATATTGCCCTAACACACAGGTAATGGCATAATGATGTTTAGTTTAGGACTCTCATAATGCAGTGCTCTTTACAGCTCTGAAGAGAGAAAAACGACAGGACTTTTAGACTGATTCTAACTGACCGAGCTTAGTTTTTTTGTCTCTTATAGCTCTGCAGTAGTTTTGAGAGATGCTCTGTTTTTGTCAACAGGCACTGAATAATGGGCTGTCTGGGTGATTTTTAAATTGAATACATCATATTTCATCATTTTGCCTCACACTGAAGTAACACGATAATACACTCTTGGTTTTCTTTTGCATGTGCTGTTCTGCATTTGAAACTGTTTATGGACAGAAAAGAGACAAAGTTTGCAGATCTGAGCAGATTGTTCAGACAGCAAAGGGATTTGATAAAACAGAAAGACATTCTTGCGTGCAAAGCTACTGAGGAAAGTTTGAGCAACTTCCTGAAATATCCCACTCATTACAAGTAGAAGCTCAGTTGAAAGTCTAAAGACCCCTGTCTCTAATGAACATTTTCTTTCCCAAAACGCTCCCCACATTCAAAGCAGACTGATAAATCTCAATTATTAAGCACTTAGAAAGGGTTTTTCAATGTTTTTTATATTATTATTATTATTTAGAGATTATTAAGCAATGATGTATTACATTGAGCAAAAGCAGCATTAAAAACATGTAGATTATAATAAATCAAAATTTTTATATTTCAAATAGTAAATTTGTTTTTTCATTAGTTCATTAATTCTTCAATTAGAATGAAGAAGAACCTAAAGAATCATGTACAAAAAAATTATAATTATAAATTACATTATATAAAAAAATATTTGAAAATAGAAAGTAGTTCTTTTAAGTCGCATTAATTTTTCACAACATTTCTTGGTGAACATTAGAGACATTTTTTCTACCATCCCCAAACTTTTAAAAATGGTTTGTTGTACTAAGTTCCTAGTAAAAGCACACACTTAGATAGTTATTCATTGGATGTAGGCAGAATTTCCATCCAATAAATATTTGTAGCCCCAACCCATATAAAACAAATTAATGCGATGAAATGTAATTGAGTTGGGTCAACTCAATTTGATAAAATATAGTTTTAATAAAATTCAAAACTAAAACATTTAACTGGGAAATAAATTAATAGGAAGACATCCTTCTACACTGAAAAAAGATATGTTTGATTTAGTTAACTTTAGGCATAAGCCAACTTGTCCTGCATAACGTAAGATTTGATAAATTACTTCAAGATTTACTATCCTTATCCAGCCTTATGCAAAGCATGATGGGAAGAAGAAATCCACTTTCTAGTTACACAAGTAAAATAATTCATGTTCTTTCAAAATTATTGAGTTGAACCAGGACAGAGCGGTTTTAAGTCAGTTAAACACAATGCAGTTGTTTAAATAGGTAACCAAACATAATGGTGTTAAATGAAAATAATTTTTTTAAATAAACTAAATAGTGTTGGAGAATCATTTTTTGCGTGGAGTATGCAGCTCAAAAACTCAAAGCAGATTGTAAAATACTGTACTAAGTCGAGTTTAGTTCTGTGCCATCATTTTTTCAGCTGATGCTCTACACATGTTGAGCAGAGTCATTGGAGATATTTCAGCTCTGAACAATGTGAGGGTTCCTCTCCAAATGTCACACCAGCTTGGATTTCAACCAGCCGTCCTAATTGGTATATGCTGCTTTAGCCCTGAGCTCCCTAAACTTCTGGACTTCTGGAAATGAAGGGGAAATACTCAAAATTGTCAATGCTGTCACAGTTGGTGTCCTCTGTCTTGCATGATGAAGAGTGTTATTGGCTATGATTGATTCAGATATGAACACACAGACTTTCTTGTCATAATGAGTAAGTGTGATTCTTGCTCCTCTCTCTGTCTTTTCTTAATTCAATTCGATTTTCACTTTCTATTTAGTGTGCTTAATTGGGATGACAAATAAAATTACATTTGCATTATCAAAGCATATCCCATCTCTCTCTCTCTCTTGTTCTCTCCCTTATTTCCTCTCTTTCTTTTATTTTACCAGTCTTTAAACTCCAGATTGACACGGTTTCACAGATAGTATTATTTTCAAGTCAGAAGTATTGCATTTATTATTATTTTATTTATTTTTCCCACTTGAGTTGTAAATTAAGTTTTGGTGCATTTTCAAAGATCCTATAATTTACAAGTCAGAAGGAATGCAGTTATTATTTCATTTATTTTAACTCATAGAGGTGTAATTAATGTTTCTGTATTTTTCTATGTATATATATATATATATATATATATATATATATATATACACAGTGGCTATGGAAAGTATTCAGACTCCCATTGCAGCCCTTTGCTAAAATCACATGGTCCTAAGTGCTCAATAAAAGCACCCTTTTGATCTAATACAGCCATGAGTTTTTTTGGGAAAGATGCAACAAGTTTTTTACACCTGAATTTGGGGATCCTCTGCCATTCCTCTTTGCAGATCCTCTCCAGTTCTGTCAGGTTGGTTGGTAAACGTTGGAGGACAGCCATTTTTAGGTCTCACCAGAGAATCTCAATTGGGTTTGCAAAGTCAGGGCTCTGGCTAGGCCTTTCAAGAACAGTCACAGAGTTGTTGTGAAGCCACTCCTTCATTATTTTAGCTGTGTGCTTAGGATCATTGTCTTGTTGGAAGGTAAACCTTCTGCCCACTCTGAGGTCCTGAGTTTTCTGGAGAAGGTTTTTATCCAGGATATCCCTGTACTTGGCCGCATTCATCTTTCCCTCAATTGCAACTAGTTGTCCTGTCCCTGCAGCTGAAAAACACCCCCACAGCATGATGCTGCCACCACCATGGTTCACTGTTGGGACTGTATTGAACAGGTGATGAGCAGTGCCTGGTTTTCTCCACGCATACCGCTTAGAATTAAGGCCAAAACTTTCTATCTTGGTCTCATCAGACCAGAGAATCTTATTTTTTACCATCTTGGAGTCCTTCAGGTGTTTTTTAGTAAACTCCATGCAGGCTTTCATGTGTCTTGCACTAAGGAGATGCTTCTGTCGGGCCACTCTTCCATAAAGCCACGTCTTGTGGAGGGCTGCAGTGATGACTTTCTACAACTTTCTCCCATCCACCGACTACGGAGCTCTCTGGAGCTCAACCACAGTGATCTTTGTGTTCTTCTTTACCTCTCTCACCAAGAGTCACAAATCTAAGGATTTCAGAACAAGCTTCAAGTTTCAATTAAAACTGTTTTTAGACTAGGCATAAAGGTCTGAGTACTGACATTTATCATACATTTTTTTATGGCATGTCAATCCTGTGTATCACAGAAGATGTAGTGCAATTTGAATTGTTATGATATGATGTTAGTGTGCTCATTTGGTTACTTGACCTCTTGAACTCTTGTGGCATGGGTATGTGAGCATGCAGAGTAATGTAATGCTGAGTAGATATAATCTTGACTTCCAGGTCAAACTCATCAGGAAAATTCGGTTCAGCATCTAACCTATTGATCCTTTTGCCACCATTATCGGCTTGTTTATTTGACCAGAGAGAGAGATCAAAACAGAGTGTTTCAGCTACTCAGAAAGTGAGAGGAGTGACATTAATGGGATTCAGAGAGAAGGATGAAATATTCCCAGATGATCCCAAATCTCTTCTGCCAATCAGGCCATGTAGCTTTCTGAAACCTTACAGCAGGTTACGTCACTCTCATTCACAGCTGCTGTGAGAGGCTCTATACTCAAATTCAAAATGCGTAAATGAGTAAAACAACCTCTACAGTCACAGTCCTCAGCTAAATCTGCTCTCAATTCAATTCTGAATCATTTTTGCTGCACTTTATGTAATAGCACTTGCCATAAAGCAGCTTTTCTGAGATTGAAGGTGGCGGTGCACCGGAAAATATCCAGGGGGATGAAGAAAGAAACCAAGGAGGTGACAGAGGTCCAAATAATATCAATTTCTGATCATATTATCTCCTTGAACTCAGTCAGGGGATCAAATTTCAATGTCTGAATCATTATGAAGGATTATATGTATATTTGGGATTTTACATCCTGAGTCTCCATGGTTTTGTTTTTTAATCTGCATTGCATCTGAGTAAACAGATCTATAGGCTGGGTTATTTTCAGATGATATTTGTAGCTCCTTTTCAGTAGGTTCCTGTGGATCTCAGGAGGCCGGATTTCCTGTATGTTTGGGTAAAACATTAGTTATTGTTTTCCACACAGACAATACATTAGGTTAAAGGAATAGTTCACCCTAAATGTAAAATTTGCTGAAAGGGGAAACAAACAAAGATGAGTTTGTTTCTTCATCAGAATACATGCTAACCAATTGGTCCACTGCAGTGCCATTTAAACATCATGATAAAAACATCATGACTCCGCCCATCAATTAATGCATTTTTGTGCTAAGCAAATCCCTCATTAAGATGTTTTAACTTCAAACCATTGCTTCCAGCTAAAATCCATAATATTGCTTTCTCCAGTTATCTCGCCTGAATCAGGAGAGAAATCAGTCCAAACATTACAGCTTGAATCATTTGTACTGAGATCAATAACATGCATTTAGACAATAGATGCAAATTTGTATTTTACAGAAAGCAGAAGAGTAGTGATTTTTGCAAATGTTTTTTTTTTTTTTTTTTTGAGAAGGTCATCACCAGATCAGAAAGCCTCCACAATTTCTTTGGTTCAAATGAAATTTAGGCAACAATTTATTTTTGGACATTACATTTACTTAATAAAAGTTATGCATAATTATTGGCAACCCTAACCCTGGAAGCATCCTTGTGTGTCCTTCCCCGAATCCTTCCCCGAAACCTAACCCTACACAGTGTAGTTATCTTGTATTGCCAGTACTTCATTGGATAAGTGCATTGTAAGTACATTATAAGTTAGTACACATACTGTAAAATAAAGTGCAACACAAACCCTAATCCTAACTCTAACCATATAGAGTTAATCAGTATTACCCAGTATGTAAATATGCAATTACACTGTAAGAACACTAGAAAATAAGCACAAAACATCATAAAAGTTTCAAAAGAGGACAAGAGGCCAATTATATTTACAGCTTATGCTGGTCACGGCTGCAAACAGTCAGTTAACATACTGATCTGACTGATGGAAACTAGACAAAGTCAATATGAGACAAGTTTTGGAAGCTTGATGGAGCCGAAATCTGCCAATCAGGCAACATGACTCTACAGATCTTTGGCAGTGTCACGTCTGTGCATGACACCTCTCACAGATGCCATCTGCTCTCTCACATGGCCGTCTGATCTGCCGTGTCATGATGAATTTCATCAAAGTCTCAAGCCCTGTGTTCTAAACCATCTTTTCTGTCTGTCATTTTAGCATTAAAAGTGCCACTCAAGGGGGTCATTTTCATTTTCTAAAAAAAAAATAAATAAATAAAAAAAAAAAAATATATATATATATAAAGATTTTAATCTTTTGACAGGGTTATTTGAGAGATGAAAGATTTTAACGTGTGAGTGTAGACTCTAATCCAGCATAGATTTGAGATGATGATACACACCTGTCAGAGCACCTGTCTAGGTTTGTGCAAACCCATTATCTAAATATAATTCTGCATCTGATCTAATGAATAAATTATCTGTAGCAGGTTCTGGGCGGGGCCTAAACCAGAAGTATGTCTGATTACAAACTTAATTAAAGCCCATTTTTTGAAAAATGTAACTGTATATACAAATGAATAAATTATTTGATTTAATTACGTATTTTAATTAAAACAATTTTGTAAAAAGATTGAGTAAAACTGATCCTATATTTTCAAAATGCTATATTTTCTATATATTAGAAATCTTAACATAAAGGATTCATTCATGCATGCTGTATGTTTTATTTATTAATTTTTAAACTTCCAATTTTTAAATAAAAATGTCATCAATTGATTGGTAAATCAAGAGATTTCTTAATATCAGGATTTTTTTTATTTCTATTTGGTTTTCTTTCAAATATCTGATTCACTTGGATGAAACTATGTTTTGCTACTTATTTAGAGTTTTTTATTTGTATTCAGGCCATTTCTATTCTGTTTTAGTGTGTTGTCAAAATACAAGCTTTTAACCTAAAGCTTGTTGTAGTAAATCTCATAAGGGCAATCTATTACTTGCTCTACACAAAATAAGACTATTGTGTCACCGAGCAAGAAGCTTAACCTCAAGTTTGCTCTAGGGCAATCATCACTGAAATAAGTGTCCCTGAACATCACTTTGGATAAAAGTGTCCTCCAACTCACGACTAATAATTAGCCAGGTGAAAATCTACTCTTTGATTTAGCAAAAATATCTCCCAGGGTGACAGTATCCCACCAGAACCCTGACCCTGTCAGATGCATCTCACCGTTACTGTTCATGCTTGCATGCATGCTAAAGGCCATGCCTCCTTTATTGTGAGCCAGACGCTCTCATTAAAACAATGTGCCATGTGCTGTGTACACCTCTTGGCTGTCACAAGCAGTTTGGTATTCACTGTTTGAGAGCACGTTGGGATAAAAGATTGATGCCTAGTAGTTTTGTTAAGCAGGTTTTTTCCCCTAACATCCCTACGCTCTTTAGAATCCCACAGGGAATGCATACAGGAGGTGGCAAAGATTCTCTGTAACAATATGAATGATTTAGAGAAAACACATGGTTAAGTCTCTTTAAGAACTCAGGGTTGATGTAAATGATTCATAATTATTCTCTCCAAGATCATAATAGTACCTCTCTATCGCGATCCCGCTGATCTCACACTGTGGAGATGGGAGAGCGTGTGGAGTTGTTTGTTGAATAATAAAAAAAATAACTGACCTGTGTGAGATTCGCAAATTCTACTTGAATGGCCTGTTTAGAATTGTAGAATGACTCCCTGATGGTTTGTGAAAATGGACAAGCACAAATAGGATGGTAGGGATTATACCGTAGCATTGCAAGTTTAGATTTGTAGTGCAATAGGACGCCACATGATGTTGGATTTTCAACTTGATGGGGTGGATCTGGCTGTGTCCGAGTCATCAGTCTGGACAGAATGAATGAGAGTGGAATAGATGTAGGGTCCCTTCCAGAGCGACAAGTGCAGCGGGGGCGACAAGCAACCCGAGACAACCCACAACTCCCATGCGGTGAGTGTGAACACCCATTGGGCACAGTTACTATGCAACAGAAACCCTCTATCCAAGACACGACTGGCCCGTGCATAAAACTGGAGAAACCAAAGAATCTCACGGCAGGTCAGTGGAACATAGCAGCCGCCCTCCATTACTGCAGACTGCATGACTGCAGGAAGCTCCTATGAATAAAACTGAAAAAACTGAAGCGACTGCCTGGAATTGTCCCAAAATTATCTAAGCGTTGGTTATTGTTGCATATTTCCAGATTCAGTTACATTCAATTTAGTCTAGTAGTCTGTTTTACTTACATATTAAAGCTATGCTCTTTATGCTAATGTAATGTAATTATAAAGGGTTTCTGATTGATTAAAATCAGAAAATTGTCTGTTGTCAACTATTTCTGAAAAGAACCTACTCATAACTGATAAGAGTATTGTTTTTCCATGAAAAATTGGGATATAGGCTGTCGTTGCTTTATGCTTTATTTCACAGAAAGGAAGTGGTTCCTATGAAATATTTATTTCAGTAATCAGGGTACACTAGCCATGCTGTATGTTTTGATTCACTGAAAAGAATCAGTCCAAAAGGAATCATTTGTTTTGGGAGTTCAGCTAAACTAGCCGCTCTCTAAATATTTACTTAAAAACATTAGTAAGAGTCTCCTTGTTTCTTTTTTTTATATGAATCAGATTTCTGGTCACTCTTTAGGTTTCTTATTCTTTCTAGAGAACTAGTTTATTTAAAAAAAGTAATTTGTTGTCAGACAACAATAGTTCTGTCGTACAATATGAGTTTTTTTTCGCAACTCAAAATATGACATCTTTTACTGGGGCTCAGAAGATTCAGCAGTGAGGGAATGGATTTATCAGCAGGCCACTGCAGGACACACTGACACAGAAAACCTTTTAACTTTATGAATAGCCCACTTCCAACTTTGAACGGAACACTTATATCTGTTGGCTGTACACCATGTTGGCATGTTCTGGAACGTCTTGGCAGAAGACACATATTGGTCTCTGCACTATTAACAAATTATATCTTACTGGCTTTGTAGTCTTTAAACAATGGTGTGACTAAACTCCTTCAAGCCTGAGCACAGCACACACACACACACACACAAACTTCAGTGCTTGCTTAATACCACATTAACTTCAGAATTTAATGAACATATCTGCAGCTTAAATTATACTGAGCAGGAATGTCGATTGCACATGTCTGTGTCTGCTTTGTATAAACGCATGAATAAAACAGCTATGGTAGAGGAAGGGCACACAGATGGCACACAGCTACCTCAGTGTGCGTGTTCAGCATAAGGCTAATACAGTTTCCGAGAGATTCTGTCCAAAAGTGTATCCAGAAGATTAAATTAACTTTTCTAAGAGAAATGTGTGTGTGTGTGTGTGTCTAACAATGTTTAATAATACTCATGTGAGTGTGTGTATGCACATCCTTTTCTGGGTAGAATTATGAAAGTCATCTCGGAAACCTTTACTTTAACCTAATTAAACCTTTAACCTGTAATTTAATTTGAAGCTGACACTTTAAATTTAGCACGCACAATCATGTTTGTTGGGGACTCTTCACTGACTAAAATCTAACCCTTGGAGAACCTTAATAAATTTTAAATTAAGTGTGGTATGGTAAGTTATTCATTATTTCAAGTCAATTCATGTGAGCTTTATTGCCATTCTGCGGGTCATACGAAGACACAAAATGTCAGTCCTCACATGACTGCAGTGTTATATAAACATATGTTATATATAGTTAAATCATGCTGTTTCAGGACTTAAGGAAAAACGGGACTTAAATTGATTTGAATTGATTATATAATTTTATCGGACATGCATTTAATGTGTAAAATCTGTCAAATCAATTTTGAATGTAGGACCTGGTATCATGTTAAAAAAATGTTCTCGAGAATCAATCGAGAATCGATATATATATTTTTTTTTTAAGACGGCTAATGCACACAGGCTTATAAATAACAAGGACGACTCAAACATTTACTAGCTGTCTCCATGAGAAAGAAGAAAAGACAATCTGCTGTGTAAGAAAGTGACAAAGAGAATTTACGTAAGAGGATAAGACTCAACTGCAGTTTCTTCGACATTGTAGCATGTCTTTTTATGCTCACTCTTTGGAAACACTGTGCTTTTCTCTGTATTCATGAAATAGAGAATTAAATCGCTTTGCTCTACCCTTTCATTGAGTAGTGGAACATAGAATGGGATCTCATCTCGTCTCGTCTAATGTTGTCTCCTTTCTTTTCCTCCTTGAATGTCAGAGCTTGAACGTTTGTTCCTTGGTTTTGCGTAATACTTCAACAATTGGACACTGCTGCAACTAACCTATGGGTGGTTGTTATGGTTACGATTGCTCAATCGATAAGTTTGAAAGAACCTCCACCCAATATCAGAGAAAAAGATATCATATTTACAGCACTTTAAAACATTTATAGAAAATAGACATATTTTTTTAAAGTGGGCCTACATCTTTTTCATTAAAAATGTACACTAGCTGCTTATAAAAAATGTAAAATGGCTAAAACAGCGTAGAAATATATTTAATGTTGGTGGCAAACATTCACATGCATAAGGCCCTTGTCATATCTGACTTTGTAAATCAATAATGAGGAGCAGCGTCCTGACAGAATCACGAATGCTTTCTTCTGCGTCTGACAGATGAATCGATGGGCTCTTTTTCTCAGATGGAAGAGGTGGCTTCGCTCTGAAAGATTTGAGGCAGATACGAGAGGTGATTACAGAAGGTCTCCAATGACCACAAAAGAAGAGATTTAGTGCTTGATCATTTCCATTTCCGCTTCTGTTAGATCTTCCCATGAATCAATTTTCCTTTTGCGATTAGATAAGTATAAGAAAGAAATGTGTCTGTCAGTATGAGTGCCTCAAAATCAAGAAAGAAAAAAAAAAAGTGCCATAGTGAGAACTGTATAATCCTTAAAGACACCATTCAGAGTTACTGTAGAAGGGTCGGTCGATATATTCAATATTTTCAGAACATACCAAACCTCAGAAGAGTCATATGTTTGTGAAAGCAGGGCTGAACAATAATGATGGTTCACTGGTTGAGGGTCAGCGTGAGAGAGTTTCAGACCGGCTGACAGAACTGTCATTAGCTCTTTTGAGCCTGTGCTGCACTGCCACTAAAAATGTAAGATTTATTGATCACGTACATTGATTTTTATGCCTTGCAAGCTTAAACGTTTGATTTTCTATGATGTATTTCGTCGTAGCTGCAAATTGTGCTGATTTATCACTAAGATAATGTTATCTAGCTGATTAATGTGAAAGACGTGTTGTCATATTGTCAAAAATGACTTGTGATTAAACTAAGCATCAGAATGTGCTGCAAACCAGAATTGTTTTGTACTGTATGCCAAAATACTGTATGCCCCCCCCCCCATACTTACAAATACTGACCAAAAATAAAAATGAGTCATTCTTTTGACATGAAGCCACAGAACATAAAAAATGTCCATTCTGAAACCTGGTTTGTCATACTTGCTATGAGAGGCATCAGTATTACTAATTATAATAATAATATTAATGATTTTATTCCAGTCATCAGTATCACGTGATCTTTTTGTAATCATTCTAATAGACCACTCAAGAAGCATTTTTTATTATCACTATCAAGTTTTAGAAACTGATTATTTTTCAAGATCGTTTGATTAATAGATTTTTTTTTTTGTAAAATTATACATCTTATACATCTATACATACTGACAAACCTGTTTAGTGCATCTTTGATAAATAAAAGTATCACATTTGTTATACAAACAAAAAAATTGCATTGACCCCAAACATTTGAACTCTGTGTTATAGCTTTTCCTATTTATTATCAATCAGATTTGCGTGTAGTCCCATAAATCCCATAGACTTATATTATTGGTGGAACCTAAGCTATATATATGTTCATTTTTTTCATGACCTGAATTGCTCCTCTGAAGCTTTGATTGTTAGATGTGTTTTGTAATGTACTGATGTAGATCTGCGGTATATCACCTCAAGCACTATTTTAACTCTCAAGACAGACTTGTCTGCCACGAAACCCCACACACTGTAGCTCTGCACCTCCAGAGATGGGATATTACATCACCTGAGTCCTTTTTAACACCACGGAAGCTGTGATAGCGGATCACAAGAGGGTCAACCACAAACGAAAGTGTCACGTCCCATAAGAAAACATCACTGCTTCTTGGTTTCCCTGTTCCTTCTGAAACCTTCTTTGACGTTTGTAATGATTTCACTGAACTCATTGTGTTTGTTTTGACATTTAGTGTAATGGGTTTTTACGCTTGATTTGCCCGAACAAAATCAGAGAGCGCCGCAGAGCGATCTAATGTTTTTATTCTCACCCTAAGTTGCACATCAATCCAAGCTCACCTGTGTGATTTTCAATGTCCTCCTAGGCACGTTTATGTTGAATATGAGGTCGATTTCCTTCATAATTGCAAATGCGATTGGATGCGGTGATAACAATGGGATTGGATGAGAGTAATTTTGAGTTTCACGACTCCCAATCACTAGGGCAAGTGCATTTGTGTGTTTGTGCATGTTCTTGTCACTTTTATAGATCCATAGATCAGGTCTGTGCATCTTTATAGACCCGTAGGCTCTCGCTGCTTTCCCCGGGAGCCTTCATCAGTTCATCAAGTCCTTCCTCTTCCTCCCTCTGCAGAGTTCAACACCGTTCAGCTGTTCATATTGGCATATTATGTCACTCTTTCCTCCGATCCCTCCCTTGCAGATATGTTCATCATCGTTCTCTCAGTCTGTCTGTAAATTTGTGGCCTTGGAAGCTGGGTGTGTTTAATACCATGTAAGTGTTGCAATCTTTGGCCTGTAGCCGTAAATGTCTACCCACAAAGCCCTGTTACAGCACAGTTTGTTACTGCCCTCTCCTGCCCTCCTCTCTTCTCTCCAGCAATAAAGAGTTTCTAAAAAAGGCTTTGTAATCTCATTAGTGCAGCGGTGCATCTAGCTGATGTTAAGGAAGTCCTCTTAAAAATTGCGAAGGAGGGCAGCTTGGGGTCGGGGATGGTTTTTGGGATTAATGTTACGGATGGTGTGATTTGGAAGACTTGAGCCTGGTTTGTCGGATTACATGCTGATTAGTTTAAGATCGGGAAGCTCTCTAAATAACCGGATAAAAAAGCCACTGGCTTTTGTCTGATAAACAAAACACTGGATTTGTAGCAAAGGAGATAATGTGTGCTCTTGTGCTGATTTGTGGACGAACAGCTGACTGACCATGTGAAGCTGAAGCTTGTTGTGTAGTGGAGGTACAAGCTGGAATAGTCTTTTGACATCAGATTAATGAAAATCCCAACTGTATTTCTCTGGGGGATTTTACTCGGACCCAGTGGACGTGATTCAGATCGGTTAAGCGACTATTAGGTGAACATAATTCATGTCAGTTCATGAGTGTGTGTGTGTAAGTATAATGAACTGGCTGAATCTTTGCTCTAAAACATGGTCTGTGTTTTTTTTTTAAATGAAGAACATTCCATGAACATGAGTATGCAGTGGGTTCAGTTTGTAAAAGGATTGTTCACCCAAAATGGAAATTCCTGTTATCATTCACTCACTTCAAACTGTTGCTCATGTTAAACACAAAAGAAGATACAGTATTTTTGACTTCCAGAGTATTTTTTTTTGTATGGAAGTATCAATGTTTTGTTTACCCATGTTCAACAGAATAAAGAAACTCATACAAGTTTGGAATAACCTGAGTAAATGAGGTCACAGTATTTATTTTGGGTGAACTATCCCTTTAAATTCATATTGTTTATGTAATTTTGCGTTTCTGTCTAGTCATGATTGAACAGAGTTTAGCCAAAAATTCAAAAGTATCTGTCCGACTATTTTGCTTCACTCTCAGAAATAAAGGTACAAAAGCTGTCGCTGGGGCGGTACCTTTTCAAAAGATACATGTTAGTACCTAAAGGGTCCATTTTGGTACATTAAAGGTACATTTTAGTCCTTAAAGTGTACATATTTGAACCTAAAATGTAAAAGGTACCGCCCCAGCGACAGCATTTGTACCTTTATGTCAGACTGTTGAAAGGCAACACTCCATATTTAATAAGCTAATGTTTGCAGCTCTTTGCAGCTACTTATTCTTACTGAATATGTATCTCCAAATTAACATATATTTTATATGTGATTTTTTTCTTGGCAGACTGTGGATCCAGCTAGTTTTGGCTGCAGAGTGGCCTTGTATTGATTTGCACAGTATATGATTAGCATTCTCCATATTTCCAGGACTTACATGATACACATATGTCATCCAATCAGGAGGCAGTAAAGTTTTCATAAGCATATGACATGGCTCATTAATAGTTCACAGGCCGTTTATAGTATTTGTGCTTTGCTAATGTAAGTGCTTATTGGCAGTGTTTAATTGGCCAAGGAAAATCATAAAATGCTCTGTTCTTTCTCTCTCAGTGACAGTATTTCTGGCTTCAGTCTCTGTGACATTGGCATATTAAGAAGTGTGAAAATGTTCTCATTCTCCTCCTGTCTCCTACGGATACCAGACATTTGCCATTAACACAATTACGTTATTTGGGAGCCTTTTCTTTAATTAACATAATGTAATAACATAAATTAACAATTTTTTGTGTCTCCACAATGCCAAAGCCTATGACTGCATAAAATACACTGTAAAGGTCGCCTCATTTCAGGAAAAGAAAAAACCTCTTGCGAATGGAGCCGAGTGCAGGTAGTGCAGTCTTTTGTAAGACATTTTTCAGCAACAGCTGAGCTGCATCAGAGGACCCACAGGTGCTGTGTGAGGTTTCACACAATGGATGCACAATTGTTGCATTACAGTGTTGGTCCCTTTTTTTTTTTTTGGTATGGGAAGTGTAAAAGCCTCAGTGGGTGTACAGCTTTAATGAGAAGCCAGATGTCTATACTACTGTTGAAAATTTGGGATATTTTTTTTATTTACTTACTTTTACTTCAAAGAAATTAATCGTTTTATTAAGCTGGGTTACAAAGTATGAAGTGACTGTTTAAAAGTAAGAGCAATGCTACAAAATAAATGTTTCAAATAAATTGGGTTCTTTTGAACAATGCATCCAAAATAAAATAAATAAAATTTCACATAATATATACATGTTTTGCACATTACATTAATGCATACATATACATGCATGTATTTATATGAAAATATTTATATGTATATCATTTATATATAATTTAGTTTTGTTTATAAATATAAACATGCATGTGTGTGTATTTATATATGATAAATATACTCAGAACACACATGTATTATGTAAGCAAAAACTTTTATTTTAAATGCGATTAATTGCAGTTAATCATTTGACAACATTACCTAAAATAATCTTAGCACGGTTTAGAAAAATATTTTTTAGCATTAACAATGAGAAGAAATGTTTCTTTAACACCAAATCAACATATTAGAATGTTTTCTAAAGGATCATGTGAAGGATATTTTTTCCTTTGTTTCAAGAGTTCACGCTTTCCTCATAATGAATAAGCAAATTTGGCATGCTGTCTGGGGAGCGAGCCGGGAGAACAGC
>JAUCNO010000279.1:12230445-12253117 GCA_032353835.1 Enteromius viviparus | reverse complement strand
CACACCTGTGAGGTAGGATGGATTATCTCAGCAAAGCAGAAGTGCTCACTATCACACATTTAGACTGATTTGTGAACTATGTTTAAGAGAAATGGTAATATTGTGTATCTGGAATGAATTTTAGATCTTTTTTTTTAGATAAGTCTATCTCATGAAAAATCGGAGCAGAAACAAAGGTGTTGCGTTTATATTTTTGTTGAGTGTAAATAAAAAAAACAAAATATTGTGCCGGCATATTGACAGTAAGGATTTCCTATTTAAAACAATGGAGCACCCTTCACGTTGAAAAGTGACTGAAAAGGGCTACCTTGAGCCTCAAAAAGCCACTCAAAAGTGTTTTGACCAAACGTCAAAATGTGACTAGTTGGAGTGAAACTGTTGAAAAAATTCATGTGGTACAACCAACATACACACAACTAGGAGAGACAGGCAAGACCAGTTCAGGTTGTAAAATGTCATGTGGTGCAACTTCCCAAAATGTCAGTATATTCATACATTAATAATTCATGATATTTGTCAAAGTCATTTTTACCTTGAAAAATCCATTTAAAAACATTATTGAAAAAAGTAATTATGATTTATACACTTACATGTAAATAAGGTAGAAAAAAAAATTAAAAATAACGGTTACAGCCACTGATCTATATAGAGAACTGGATAGCTCATGACGTCATAGAAGTGAAGCCACCGCGCCGCCATATTGCTATTTCCTAGAATTCGCAAGCATTCTATTGAATGAATAGGAAATAATACGACTTTAATGGGAAAACATCACCTAACAAGTCAAAGTTTTCATGTCTGACTCCTCCCTCCACGGATATAGGATGTCACTGGTCTTGGTTAATAGCAGGTCGCAGTAATGCATTAATTTAGTTTGTTCTCCGCCCTTTAAATGAAGAAAGAAGAAGAAGAAGCTCCACCAAAGGTACTGAATGTCCTTCAATTAAGCTGTGCCGTACCCCACAGACAAGTGACAGATGTTTTTAGTGAGGCTGCACGAATCCTATGCTATATGCGAATATCATCAGTAACGTAAAGCCTGATCTGCGATTAGCATTAAGTTTCCTTCACGTACGTTCAGCTGCAGAGCAATTAATACACAGACATTGAATGCCTCTGCAAATAAATACTTATAATTAGTATAATTGTGATTATATTGTGGTTTGTTTTAATACAGTGTGTATCCAACAGGTAAATACACATTTAGTACACTCATATGATGCACGGGTTAACGTAAGTAACGGTACATTGATGAGCGTTATTGTATTTGTATGGCTCTATGAACATCTTTTTAAAAGACGTTTTTAAAAAGATGCCTCCACCTAAAACTGTCTGATGGTGTCGCTATTGGACGCCTAATAATTTTGAAGTGATTTGCGCATTTATACCTCTTCATTTATATTATTTTATATTTTGTGAGGACACACTTCTCTTGCCTCGTACAAAAAATACAAATTTAAACATAAATTACTAAAACTTCTTGAATTTAACCTGTGTGCAGTTTTGCCACATCCTTCAGCGAACTTCGTGTCACACTTGTAGGCTGAACAGCGGGTCATTTTTTAAGTGGAACTACCGATCCCTGTAGCGGAGACGTTGGAGCCCTCTGTCGGTAGGAAAAAGTAAGGTGGCAGATCGAACACTTCCGGTGGCTTCACTGCCTGTCGGCAGTTTAGAACGTAAATGAGAGATCCAGTCATTATATATAGATCAGTTATAGGAACAGGTAGACATTTGGTGAGCACTGGTGTAACTTTTACTTATTAATTTATGTAGCATGGATTTGTTTCCCTGTGTAGGCTGTTTAAAGTTAATGGCAACTCAGCCCTGAAAACCAAGGATCAAGGATTTCATGTTCTCTGAGACGGCATCACTAATGCAACTAACCCAGAGGACACAAACATACAGTACACAGACACAGTTCAATCTCAAACTGCCTTTTGACCCACAAACACTTCACTTCCTCTGCCAGTGCAGTCCCAGAAGTCTTCTGTGTTTACGTGAACTTGTAAGGTTCTTCTCTTTACTGTATATCCGTGCAAGAAGAGTCATTCATTAAAGATCTTAAACCTACCCGAACACTGTCTGCTGTAACATTGCTCAGATGGAGCCATTTTGTTTTAGTACGTTGAGCGTGTAATTGACCACAGCCACCCACTCGACAACTCATCTAGCTTCTCTCGCTCTCCTACTTCAGATTTATCTCCAACCGTATAGCTGTTCCTTTAATGTCTGTTCATTTCAGCTCCTCTTCAATGTGAGGCTAGTGTGAATCTGTGTTATGTTCTTTGACAACTAGCAGCCGAATAAATGCTCTCTTCCCATCTGCCATTAATTCGTTCGGCTGCTTTGAAAACTCTTAGATGAAGTATTTGTTCTTGGTTACACATGCAGTTCAGTTTTCACATTTCTGCTAGCACGACTTTAACGCAGTGACAAAGCGGCTGACAGGATATTTTATATTAAAAATGCATTAAAAATGACTGATATGCACCTGGTTTGAAAAATTCCAGACTGCTGAGCTAATAATATTATGAACTTCCAGACAGACATTTTTTTTATTGTGCACACATTAAAACTGAGCAAATATGTTCATTGTTATCATTATAACTATAAAATGTCATTTGCTAGTCCCATTTTTTAACATTTACAGTCTAATACAGTCATATTTGAAGTCATTATCATGCATAGAATAAACCAATGCCTAACTTACATCTGTAAATGCTCATGCACATGCTACAATATGTGGCAGTCATGCTGTTGCCAGGTAGCGATTCTGGGTTTAGAGCAAATTATGTTTTGTTTACTTTGCATCTTTGGTAATAGACCATTGTATACTGTTGTTTTCTGATAAATTCTGTAATAATTTGTACCTTTAGTAATTTGGGTTATGACTAAGCTATCACTAGAGCCCACAATATTACAGGTAAACAGTGCAGTGAGAGAATGAGTCATTAGCCTTTATGTGTTTATATTCCTGAGAGTGCATGTCATTATGTAGGCAATGATGACACATTGCCAGTAAAATGAAGGTTGTGTTTTATGACGCTGTGTTGAGGATGCTGCTCAAAGATTAAACTCGATAAGCTACGAACTACTCACACAGAAAAAAATTATGTTATTGTGTTCATGTAACGTTTTGACAAAAGGTGCTTTTGGTTGGAGAATATCATTACTTGCTTGATAGAATCATTCACAAGCTTCACATGC
Source organism: Enteromius viviparus (assembly GCA_032353835.1). Lineage (NCBI taxonomy): Eukaryota > Metazoa > Chordata > Actinopteri > Cypriniformes > Cyprinidae > Enteromius > Enteromius viviparus. Next base: position 12,249,907 of record JAUCNO010000279.1, on the reverse strand, counting down.
AGGTGTTCAAATTAATTAAGAAATTCTTCACCGCTGGCAAACAACCGGATGCATCTGCATCTTTGATTTCAGTTTGATTGCCAGTTAAATATTCTCTGTATTCAGCGATCATTCTGTTCTTTGTGTTTACAAATGTTCTAACTTTGTAATGCAAGAGACATTTTTTTTTTCTGTGCAAGTGAGATAAAGTGTGGTGATTTTTTTTCCCACTGCACTGAAAATAACAAAATTGCTGGTTTCTCTCCCAGTTCTAATCCTCTAAGACCTTTGTTTATTTTCGGAAACACAAATTAAGATATTCAACTTTTAAGACACTTCAACTGCTTTTTATGCATATTTGAACTGTTTTGAGAGTATGTAGAACCAGAATGTGCTGCACCTTGTTTATAAGGAATACAACGTATGCATTTTGGTAGAATGAAGTCTCTTTTTTTGTGCACAAAAGTATTCCTGTAGCTTAATAATATTATTGTTGAACCACTGATATCACCTGGACTATTTTGGTGAGTAATTAATAACAGAATAACATTAATTTTTGGATGAACTATCCCTTTAAACCTCTTAGATCTTTCTCCATCTAATCAACAACCACTGGGTTGAATCAAATGTCTACATTTTCTTTTAGTTTCATTCAGAAGTAAACACAATCACAATAGGGAAGAAAAGATGTCGATACTTTTGTTACATTAGTTGTCATGAAACTCTAGATGGCACTGGCTGATGGTTGTTAACCCTCTGGAGTCTGAGGTGATTTTGGGGTCCCTGAGATGTTTGGACATGCTCTGGTATTTGTGGTTATTTCATAACAGATGATATTCAGAGTGTTAAACGATTTGGCACAAGCTTACTGCCTTGCATTTAAATGGATGGCTATAGCACTCACTTCCTGCAGCGCACTTTTAGAGTTTCTGTAACCCTCCACCTTCCTCATCTCCACCTGTGTAGGTCTGCTATGGGTTATTTTATATACTATTTCTGCAGCAGCGATATGTCTTAAATACTCACTGCATCAGATCGTCATATGAATTAGCAGAAGCAAGTTCCTGTAGTCGCTTGCAGCAGCAGCAATAATCTACAACTACAGCGACAACCAACAGCAGCAGCAATTCAGCAGCAGCTGCGTAGCAAATGCATTATCATATTCATCACCATGCTTAAATTTTCATTTTCAAATGTTCAAATTCATTTAACATAATACAACATTTGTCAGTGCTTCCCCACCAAAAGATCTTTGATACTGAAAAGCTTTATGATTTTTAAACTGGCCATTGCTTTTCTGAGGAACTAAAAGTGCCACAACAAATAGTGAATCGACACAAGACAGTAAAACTCAAAATCAGTCCCTTATTTTTTCCTCTCTGTCTGTTTTTGTTCTTAGTAATCCTAGTGTGCTCAGCGATTGTAAGATAAGACGTAATTGAGGATTCGTGATTTGGATAAAAAAAATCTAATCCTCATCACAGAGGCGGTTTCAGCAGCTGTGTGTGTGTGTGTACTCTCTCGTCGGTTCATCTGGTCAAAAGCCACAGTTGTGCTACATTTCAGCAGCAGCACTGAGCTGTGTCTTTTATCTGAAAGGAAAATAAATAAACAAATACATATTAGGGCTGAAGTAAACAGACAGAGATGAAAAGCACAAGGTGTGGTGGTCAGGGAAGACTAGTGGGGCCACTCATGCTGAAACTTTAATTAAAAGCGTTGTTTACTCTTACTGAAGACCCTACAGCCCCTTCTTCCTATACGCAATGTGTGTATGCGTGCAGAGGTATGTATTGATAGTGTGTCGTGTGTGTGCTGTTCTTGTTTGTGCAGTGCTCTTTAAAGCAGACTGCTGTTCTCCACTGCACACCTCATTTGCAGGAAGTCGTGATCTCATTTGCCTGGTGTGCTTTCCATTAGCAAAGAGTGACACTACAGCATTGCAGAGGCGGCGGAGTGTGTGTGTGTGTGTTTTACTCTTTCTGACAATTCCAAACATTTGCAGACTGTGAACATTTCACATAGTATAACACTTTAAAATAAGTGTCTCAATATGACGCTTTAAAATATTTATTACAGAATCCAGTGGTTATGAACCTTTTTTTTTTGTTAATAGAACTCCCCAGAAAATTTCTTGTTGCAACTAATCTGTCAGTCCCTTCAGGATGTGGTGATCCCTCTCAGAAATGAATTCAGATATAACCTTTTCATCAGTGTTGAGGAATGTTAGTTTTAAAAGTAATACATTGCAATATTGCGTTACTCCCTAAAAAAATAATTCATTATATTTCTTATTTACTTTTTATGGAAAGTAATGCGTTACGTTACTTTTAGGTTACTTTTTAAATATGGGCAGAGCTTGAGTGTTATTTTTTTTAATATAAGAAGTTCTATTTATAGCAAATGTAAAAGCACACCAAAAAGTGTCACGAATAAACCTCAGGGTGAAGAAAAAGTAAATTCACATCTGTAAAGTAGAATACAGGAGAAGATAGTTCAATACTCTTCAGCAATAAAAAAAAACAACGAAGCACAATAGTTAATTTTTGCTTGGAAGAGTGGTTGAACTGGATCATTAAAGGTCAGCAGCAAAGACATTGGTTAATAAAATTGGATTAGATACATTTGTGTAATTTCACTAGTTCACACTTCCTCTGCGATAATAAGTAAGCTTGTTTGGTGACTGTCCGGGGATCAATCAGCCCTAGGGGACTCTGCTTCCCTAGATCAGAACTCTGTTGGATCCCTGACTGCCCCCCTGGAGGAAGTTCACGAAGGTGGGATAGCGGTTGATTAAGAGTTTAAGAGTATTATTATTGTTATTATAATTTGTTTGGATTTGAAACAGGCGGAGCGGTGGAAGGCGGTGGGATTTGAATGCGAAAAGGAAGATGCTGGTGAGAGAAAAAGGGGGCTGTATTTATAGTGGGGGAGCGAGTCGCTGATAGGGTAATTAGCAGAATGGTGGCAGCTTGGCCAATCGTTCGTGCATATTCCTCCTGAAATTCATTTTGTAAAACGTAAGTATAGTTTATTTTATTTAATTTTTATTTAATACTAAATCTGTTTTTTGAGAGTGAGAATAAGTAATGCTTATTCACATTAATGCAAGAATTTCCGCTCCACGCTCAGAGCATTTCATGATCACTCCGCTCCAGCTCCGCTCCGGGTTTACCATTTCCCGCTACTCACTCAAGCTCCGTTGCCTCCTCAATTGATCCTCGCTCCATGTTCGCTCCATGAAAAAAATGTCTCTCATTAACGCTCCACTGTAATTTTTCATTATTTATTTATTTTTATATTGAACCTCTGTGCATTCAGTGAAAAACAAATGCACAATACTCTGAGAAAAACATCTACGTACTTTAGTAGAACAGTAGCTATATGAACCCAAGCCAAATATATATCGGCTATCATTTACCTCACTTTTGAAAAATTAAATACAAATGCTGAATGTGGCTAGATTAAATAAATAACCAGAAGAAAAACATTACATTAAATTAAAAAAAAAATAACTAAACTAAAATAAGTTAAACAAGTGGCTAAACAAAAAACTAAAATGTATGTAGGCTATTATTGCCTTTTCTTAACTTGTAATCGCCTCTCTGCACTCGCGTTCTCTTTTGTCATCATTTAAGATACATTTTTTTATTTTTATTAACCTTCTTTAAGATAGTACTGTATTTCAGAAAATCCATCTTTCTGTCAGCGGTGCTTTACACAACATGAATCTAATGCAGTTGCATTATGGGCTGGAGCGGTGGAGTGGTGGAGCACTGTCAGAGCGAGTGAAAATTGCAACGCTCCGACTCTGGACAAAACCCGCTCCAGGATTTCTCCCAACATGATGTCAGGAGACAAAAAAACAAGTAACTGGCATTACTTTTTAAAAAAAGGTAACTCAGTTATATTACTTCAAAATTAAAAAAAGTAATGCGTTTCTTTACTAGTTACTTGGAAAAAGTAATATTATTACGTAACTTGCGTTATTTGTAATGCGTTACCCCAACACTAATATTCATATATTATTTGCGGTACGTTGCTGCAAAAAGTCCCACAGTGCTCTTGAAGTGCATCTGAACTGAAACTTGAACTGAAAAGCTGTGGAATTAAAAAGGGATAGTTCTGGCTCCTGTCATCATTTACATTTACTCACCCTCAGGTTGTCCCATAAAATCTAGAAAATTGTTTATATATATATATATATATATATATATCATAGAGTTTCCTTTTTTTTAAAAAGTAACAAAAGAGTAATTTAAACATCTGTAGAGATGTTCTCTATGTTTATTTTTCTATTCCCAGCACAAGTAATGTGTTCAAAAGCTGCTCTTTGTAACTGAATAGTTATAGTTACCTCCAGGGTTTTTACACCTTTTAGCTGGTGACTTTCCATGCCACCAGCCAAAAGGTGTAAAAACCCTGGAGGTAACTATTCCAGTTGATATTGTTAAAGAAATATCATTATCAAAACTCTCGTTGTATCCTAAATGCTAAGCCTAAAATACTTGTAGAAAACTTTTTTGTCAGAAAACTAAGTTACTTTTGAACATCTGTCAGTATATGCGTTTTGATGCAAAAAGTGTGATTATAATGTATAGCAGCAGGGTTGAACTTAGCCATGCTAACAGACAGTCTTGTCTGACAGTCTGCCCTTCAAACCACCTGTTCATTGTTTCCTTTGGGACTTAATTATTTATCCCTCTTTTGTGGTTTCTGGGTTATCTAATAACAAACCCGGGGTGTGTTTCCCAAAAGCAACTATTGTTGCAAGTTCCATCATTACCAATATAGTTCAATGGAACATGTAACCATAGTTAGCTAACAATGCTTTTGGGAAACGCACTCCAGAATAGATTGCACACCTGGAGACACTGTCAGGCTCTGTTCAGTCACACTGCTGCTGTACAACTGAAACAACTGCAGCTGCTGGTAAAAAGGCTCAATTACTGGACGCTCATGTCGAGAATTAAATCCACTCTGGTCCAAATAAAAGTGGAAAGTAACCCTACAAGGCATGAGTTAATCTGGTTGATTTCGGTTAATTAGCGACCGCTGTCGTAAAGAGATTAATTGCATGGTGGATTATTTCATTACACGGTGACTGCATGCCGGCATAACTGAGACACAAACCATGAGAGCTGATAAACGGCTGTCCTGCACAATATTGTAAATTAAATACTTTGAATATGTGTTCCAGCCAGATTTATTCCACTCCCTAACATTGAGTATGTTGAGATGGTCTGTCTTTTTTTTTATGGACATTCATGACTAAGATTGAAGATTGCTTTTAAGAGGTCAATAAGTATGATTCATGAACATTTTGTAGCTCTTAAGTGCCAGAAACTTGCTCTGCAACATGTTTAGATTTTTTTGAGGCAGGTGTATGACTTGGATGTGAGGGATCAAAGTTCTTCTTTTCGAGTCCTGAGGGGTTTCAAAGACATCAAGTGCTTAATTCGGATTATATCTGGGGGTTTGAGGGGCACTTTACGATTTTAAAAGAACCACCACCATAATCCCTACTGCAATGAAGCTATTAGAAAAAGGTTTTAGAGTTGATATCTACTGGTAACAAAATTGGCCTGACTAGAGAGAAAAAAACCTTAATATGTAAAGCACAGAATTAAGTCTTAGCAAAAAAGCAATTAAGAGACAAGCAATTAACTCGCTTTATCTTGCTTTAATGATACTATACCTGAATGAACTTGAAAACATAGTAGTCATCCTATGTGTTAATTGTTCTGTTTGAACAGAAAGAAGGATTTAAGATTCAGCAGGTTTTACTTTGCATCGGGCTAAGCTCACTTGTGTAGAAGTAGGAAGTATATATTTATATATGTTAGCCTATTTAAACATAAACTTTAATTTGGGATGCAATTTAGTCATTTGCTAGGACTAATACTGTATATATGTTATGGTACACAAACATACTGTCTGTCTGTCCTCTTGTCAGTCTTGGACCTGGTCATAGGTGATAGATGACAGCACCCAGGCATATACTTCTCTGTTCCAATGCAACGGCTTCACACATTTGCTCTGACAGACATTTGCTAACACATACCTCAAATGTTTATACTCAAGTGTTTCTATAACCAAGATGCTAGAAGCACATTAAAAGGGAATACATTTCTTTCACTTTTTTTAAACAATAAAATGACATGAATTATTTCAATATTGTTAATAACAACAATAACACAAATAATAGTGGACAGTACTTACTTCTAAACAAGAAGAACAGCTGCAACAGGCAATTTCACGGTGCAGTCTAAAACATGGTGCATCTGCAGTGCGATTGATTTAAAGCAAACCTTTGGCCTTGGCTGCTCTGAGCTGCTGTGAATATATGACCATAATGGAATGAAAACAGGAGGAAATGTTTTACACCCATGTGATTATTGGAATTTAATTTAACAACAGTGCAATTAACCTGCCGATTGAAACAGCAATGCCGTGATTAACATTTCATTGACAGTATTCCACCCTCTTACAGTTCAGTGTGTAGTTTTAGTGCTCTTGTTCTGACCTCTAAGAATTCCCAGCACTCTAAATATCCGAACAAATGCAGATCTTTAATTTGCCTTGACTTGGAGAAGCTCCATAAGGACCATTACTGTGAGCACCGGAAGTTTAAAATTGGTTTAAACATGGTGGCTTCATCCTTCACTGGCCCATCAGATCCATCGCTGCCACCCACGCTGCTTCCTTCTGCCTCTGCAAACAACAATGCTATTTTTCACAGCTCATTTCCATTCATCGCTAATTAATCTGTGAGACACGCTAAATCAAACCAACTAGCTTTATCAATCACTGGACAGCGAGAGGGTGCCTTGTGTGTGTGTGTGTGTGTGTAAACATTTTGGACTGCAGCTCTTTGAGGCTTACTTTTCTGCTGTGATCTGTACTTTAGAGAAGAGCACGAACAAACACATTATCTGCAGATGGAAAATATCAAGGAGAATCATCATAGAATAATATTTTGAGCATCTTTTAGCAAAGGCATCATGTACCAATGTTTTTAACAGGGCACAAGCAGCAGTCCAAACTTGCTTTTCCCTAGGTAAAACAAGAAGTTAGTGATTCACTGCATGTTAGTCTGGTATTGTTTTATTTAGTACATATATATGATTATATATATAGTATATATATAATTATACATTATATAGTATATTTAATATGTATTTATTTTAATATTTTGCCCAGCAAAATTGCAGCTAAACTCTCTCTCTCTAATTATACAATTAAAATGTATACTAATGTGTGTAATGTGTATAATTTTATTATTTTTATTATAATTTTAATGTTAGTCTGTTGTTAGCATGGTTTCTACGTATGTAAAAAGGGATTGAGTGTTCAACAGCCAAACACAGAGGGCCGGTAAAAGCACTTTAAAGGCTCAGGAGCCTGAGCTCACTGTTTGGGTGTGCAGCGGGCAAACGTAACGAACTGAATGTTCGAACTGAAGTTTTCAGGCCCATGATGACACAATGCTCCTAGTTGAATGAGCTTTTACTCCTATGGGGCAATCCGGGCCCGAAGAGGAGTAAGCCAGTGAAATAGCGTCTACAACCCATTTGGAAAGCCTTTGCTTCGAGACAGGTAGCGCTTTGGAGCGGACACCAAAGCAGACAAATAGCTGGTCAAACCATCTAAATGCGGCCGACCGCCCAGTGTAGGCTCTTAACACCTGAAGAGACAAAGACCACTCCCCTAATGGGCCATTAGTGACTGTCACTGAGGTAGGTAAGAAATAATGTGAGGAGATGAGAGAAAAAAAACTGTTTTTTGAAATGATTTGTATTTTATTTAAACACAGTATGATTGAAATATACATGAAGATGAAAGATAAATTACTGAGCAAACGGATCTAACTACAGAGATGTTAACAGACTTTGAGTCAATCCTGAAAACAGATTCTGTTCAACAAGTTAAACCTCTACATAATACCTAATATTTAAGTGTTTGTTGCTTATTTTCAAGAAAAATAAAAAAACTTGTTTTACTAGAGAATATTAGTTTATCAGTATCAGAGCTCCTAGAGGTCATCAGTGTGAAGATGCTCAGTGTTGAGGAGACAGGACTCTGTGCTGCTGTGATTCTGATCACCGAAAAACAAACAACAAAACATCTGTGAGCATGCTAATATCAGTATATTTACACACACACAGACACACATATATGTAAACATCTACAGATATATATTTATAAAATAGATTTGTGAATAGATTAATATTATTGTCTAAACATTCTTAAACTCGTAGCATTCATAATGCAATATTATCATACAGTATTGTATTGTTTTATAGTCTACTATATGGAGCTTAGAAACAGCATTGCGTCCAAAGACATTTAGATGTCATATTCAAAAGGTTATTCACTGGATTTTAAACATTTCTGTCAGGAATTATAGTTTGGGAAAAGCAAAACAATCAAATTTGTTCATGTTTAAGCAACAATAACTAGCAAACGAATACAAGAAATAAGCATTACTCACTCATTAGACGATCACTCCGTGACTCGCTCGAGTCTGCAAACATCATGTCTGATGTAACGTTAATCCGAAGTTTATTCCTCTGAGTACGTCGTCTTGAGGTATTTATTCATCACAACACGTCTTTTTCTGAGATGAATTCGGTCTTATTCCTCTCAGCACGAAGCATACAGTATCCGGGTATTAAGAGATAATGAAGGAGACACGAAAGACTGGACATCGTGCTGGTTTCATGTGAATTACTTTATCACAGAATACTTGTTTTCGATTACACTATTGTCTTAGTGTAATTGTAGACACATCAAGCTTTCTACAGATATAACTCTCATGTCTCTTGTTGCATTATTTGCTGAGTTTCACGCAGACCAACCCAGCAGACAGCGCACCCTGTTTGTTTTCTTCATTTTCGAAATGCACAAAGTTGTGTGATTATTATATGAGTATACAAATTAAATTAGACGCTTAACAGATTCGATTGATGTATTGCTCTTATCTGTATGATCAAAACTTTTGTAACTTTTGTAACTTGTGTAATTTAAGTTCTTATTGGCGTCATCAGGAGAAGACACCTCAAAATGCATGTATGCGTTTGCCGACCCCAGGGGGTTAATGCCCTGATGGGGCGAGAGGGTTAATGTCATGGCCCTCGTCCGGGGGAAGCGCTGAGAGAGATACCACCTGCGCTCTGAACAGAGAGGAGAGCACTTTCGGTATACAACTGAGCCTTGGTTTCAGGATGACCTTCGAGTCATTGGGCCCGAATTCCACGCGTGCGGGGCTGACAGACAGCGCTTGCAAATCACCTATTCATTTAACTGATGCTAAAGCCAGCAGCAGAATACTTTTCAGCGTCAATGCTTTCCCTGTAGCCATTTGCAGGGGTTCAAAGGATACGTTGGCAGGTGGGGATGGTGCAAGGGCTAAAGGGCCTAAGCCGTCTAGCTCCTCTTAGAAAATGGATAATAAGAATATCCTTGCCCACAGTCTGGTCAGGAGATATCTGGCATGATGAGGGGTTTTCATTGCACTCTAGTACTAGTCTAGTACTAAGTCTAGTATGCACTCGGGGATGCCCACAGACTGGGCTGCCCTCTGCCTGAGAGAGAAGGTCTCGTCTCAGGGAAATGGGCCGCGGGACTGCCGTCAGGAGGTCCGCATTCCACGACTGGTTCCACCGGAGGGGGCGACCAGGAGGACTCTGTGACCTTCTGCCCCAACTCGGCTGATGACCTGGGAGAGCAGTGCGATTGGGGAAAAAGCATAGAGGAGAAGGCTGGGCCAGCGCGTACATTTCCTTTGAAAAATTAGCTGGCCAGCTGACAGCATGTCCGCGCCCTGGTTCAGTTTGCCAGGGATGTGTGTTGCCCTTATCGAGTGCAGGTTCTACTGGGCCCATCTGAGGAGGCGCACAGACAATCTGAATAGGCGTTTCGATGACAGACCCCCCTGGCGATTTATGTATGACACCACAGTCATACTGTCTAAATTAACCAGGACGTGAGTGTTCCTCAGTTGCGGTCGGAAAACTTGATAAGCGTGCCATGCTGCCAACATGCTGCTTTCTGCATCTGACCACAGGCCCGCAGCTGGTGAGCCTTCGTGTAGCGCGCCCCACCCCTTCATGGAGGTGTGTGTCGCTATCACTTTCCTTCTGCACACAATGTGGAGGGGCGCATCTCTCTGCAGCCACTGGGTGCCTTCCCATAAGTGGAGAGCTGCAATGCAGGCTCCATCCAGTCTGAACTAAACAGTTTGTGACGCCAAGCTCGCGCGGTACCCGTGCCTTCAACCAGTATTGCAGCGATCGTATTTGTAAGAGGCCAAGCCGTATCACTGATGAGGCTGTGGCCATTAGACTCATCATTCTCTGAAAGACTCTCAGGGGATGAAGCGTTGCAATCCTTAAGGAGGATCTGTGAGATCGACGCTTTGATTTAGAGGTCTGCATTCCCGACCAGACTTCTTGCGGCGTGAAATAAATTCCCGAATTAAACTGCGGATCAAAGACAAAGACCGGGTGCGGGATAAAACTGTGCGGGAGCGTATTTGTTGGCTGGGCATCAGCATGCTCTTGGCAAATTTCACCCTGAGTCCAAGATGGTCTAAATAGAAGAGGAGAATGCCCTGTGACTCTCTGTCTCCTCTCGCAAGCTGGCTAGAATGAGCCAGTCATCGAGATCATTTAGAATACAGACTCCCATCTGTCTCAGAGGGGAAAGTGCTGCGTCCGTACACTTTGTAAAAGCTTGTGGGACCAGTTAGAGACCAAAGGGCTGGACTGTGTAATAAAATGCTGTCCCCTTGAAGGTGAATCTCAAGAATGGCCTTTGTAGAGGGTCCAGTGAACATCCAGTCTGTCGGCTGTATCTGCGAGAGAATGGCTTTAAATGTGAGCATTCTGAACTGCCGCTTTATCAAGGCGCGATTCAGATGTCTCTGGCCGAGTATAGGTCTCAGACCGCCATCTCGCTAGGGGGACAAAATGTGTCACGCCCCTTTAAGAGCAGTGCTTTCACTTCGGTCCACAGCACATAAGCGATGCAGCTCGCAACTGAAGTGGTGGCGCTGAACGGCGGTGGCCGTCATGCAAACTGAAGGGTGTAACCACATTTTTATTATCCCCATAACCCTATTTGAAACCTCGGGAAGGGTTTATTGTATCGAGCGCTTTGACGCTGTTTAGGGACACATGGCTCATGTGTATGCTTTTGAGTGGAACTGCTCTTTTGTGAGTTTGTGTGTACAGTGGGGAACCAGATGATTTTGATTCATCCTAGTCTAAATCTGCAAAATCAGAGCTGTGAACAGTGAATAAATGCCTATATTTTACATTATATTTTCAGAGAAAACACAGCACCCCCTACAGCACACAAAAATGGTTTAAAGTAACTCGCTTTAGGGCACAACAGCAAAAGTCAGAGGGAGGGAGTCTTGTCCGGGACTTGAACCAGAAATCATTCTTTCTGGTTTAAAGCCACAAGCCATTTAGCCATTAGCACATACATCAATAGAAACTGTGGCATACAGCAGTGCACCAGCTACTCAAAGGCCATTTGTCTGTGATGGAAACAAATTGATTGTTTTCACCTGTGCTTTGACCTTAAGGAGTCCGATTCTCAGCGAACACGTCCTTCTTGAGATTTCTTGTGACTCTTGTGCTTCACATATTTCTGAGTCTACCAAGCTCTTCTCCCATAATATCCCTCTCTCTTGGATGCGGTCATGCTTGAATTTTTGTAGATTGATTTAGTTGTCTTCGAGTCGAGCATTTAAATAATTTTTTGAACTCTCAGAGTTTGTCGTGGGCCTATTGCATAACATAAATGTATATATCCTGTGAGCCTGTGGGGATTATATGCAAAAAAATAATCACATTAGTTCTTAAATAGGCTTTTTGTTTTGAACAATGCATCTTTTTTTGTTAGTGCATGGCAGCGCATCTAGCCACTAAAGCTATTTTTACACTCCAGCTTAGGTAATGTCTTCTTTATAAGCATAATGCCTATTTTTACATTTTCACTAGGGAAATAGCCAGAGGTGCTGTGCCCATTCAAACATTTCGTCTCTGATTTTTGAGCCAAGTGCTATTTTTAACTGCACCATTTGTTTCTGTATAACTAAAAAAAAGGTTATATGTATAGTAAATTTGACTCAAAAAATTAGCTAAAAAATTACCAGAGTTTACTCTAAGTTTATGCGAATCAAATCAGGTTAATATCAGGCTCTTTCACACTAAATTCTTTAGATTTCATCAGCCCTTTCATCAGCTGCAGGTTCCTCTGTGCCAGCGCTTCATGGACTGAATTGAACCGTGTCCTGCTGCACTTCACTGGACACCATATCTAAACTGTTAAGGGACATTAAGGTCTCAGAGACAGAGTGGGATGAAGTTCAGGCTGATTGGTTTCACATAACATGTTTAAATGGTCTGTGGTAGTCATTTCCCCATTGAGGTGCTCGTAGTATTTAATGAAATATTCAGCATTTGTGAATTAGCCTAATATTGAACTGTTATTATGGACCATCAGAATATATATATATACATCTGTGTGTGTGTGTGTTATGGTTTGACAGCAAAAAAAAAAAAAAAATTATTAAAGTTTAACATTGAATATAAACTCTCTCTTGTTATTTGTAACTCTAAGAAGGAAATTATTTGTACGTTACAATTATTTTTTTTTTGCTATGCTAAACCATAGGACACATTCCATTTTTATTTTATTTTTTATTCTATCAATTTAGCAACTAAATGTTATCAATCTCACTGTAATCACAGTGTTTTGTATTTGTGGATCAAGCAAGCATTATATGTACTTCGAATGGCATCTTATTCTTTCTTGTGATCTTATTTTCCTTTTTTCTTTGTGTATTTATACGTTATTTCAAACAGGTGCCATTTCATAAATCGCAAACCACAAAAGGAGCTCTCAGTATAACAGAGCAGGGGATGACCGTGTCATTGTTCCCCTGTCAGACTGTGAATTGAATTTATTGGTGATACAGAAATTCCCCTGTGAGACAGAGAGATAAGAGACAATGGCTCTCATGCAAACAAGAGGACACTCGTAAGTCTCCATACTTATAAAACTCATGCCAGTCAGAACAAGTTTGGAGGATTGTGAACTCTACAAGAGATTGCCGCAGTGTGTGTGTGCTTCTAATATATATATATATATCAGTGCTGTTAAACAATTGTGATTATTTATTTTAATTAATTAATTATCTTATATATTTTGTATATATTAAAACACACCTACAGTATATATTTTGAAACTATTTATTATTAGATTAGGTGCTAAATTTATATAAAATGTATACAGATTTTTCCTACAAATGCATGCAAATTATTAAATTAAAATAAACATTTGAAAACTATGGACAACCTTTGTCTTTTTATTTTTATTTAATGCCAGTGTGTGCTATCCCATGTACGTTTTTTTGTGAAACCATGGGTAAAATGTCAAAACTGCTTGAGCAAGTGAAGTGAACAACAATTAAATCAGGCCACAACAGATGCATGTTAATGAAGGATTAGTTTCACATGAATGAATGAATCAAGTCTTTGCCCGAGAGTTTTTTTTTTAGTTCAGCTGCATTTGAAAGTGAGTATCGAGGGACTGAAAAAGATGGAAAAGATTTCAAATGTGTTTTACATTTTTATGGAGCTCATTTTTAAAGACTCTATTCACATCATAATCAGCATATTTACATATTTAAAAATGATCAAATTTGAGTACTACAACACGAGTCATGTTTGCATAGCGTGAAAGACTAAGGCATATCTGCCAAATATTATTATCTACTTGTGTCTGATCCCAATTGCATGCACATAATGAGCATAATGAGCTGGAACTTGTCAGATATATGGTAATGTTAAGGTTACAAAAATAAGTGTTTTTGCCTTTCGTGTGTGTTTGCGTTCGTTTGTGTCCTGTTGTTTTATTGCAGTGTCAGTGTCACCTTAGTCTATGACTGAGTGCTGGGGTCATGGGACAGACCTGTTAACACATTAGCACAGTAGCGGCAAGACCACGGGAATGATTCCAAAACATTTACTCATTCTGCTGCTGTTCCCTCTCATCAGCGTCCACACACTGATGTCAATGCTTAAAATTTGATCAAATCCCTGCAATGTACTGACCTCTAAAGCCTTCAACAGCTAAAATCAGAAAAAAAATCTAAATCTTCAGTGGTCAAATAAAATGTCAAGTTTTATTATGTGTGGATGTTAACTCTTTCACAATAATTACTGCTTTTTGCTGGATTTTTTGATTAAATAAATGCAGGCTTGAGAGAATTATTTTTAAAATTAAAAATAAATGTAAATATCAATATAATTATGGTTAAACTTTCAATATCCATGTACATTCAAGAGTAAAATGTCAAGGTTATGTCCTTGCAAAACAAAACAAAACCTTTTTTGGTTAATAATAATAATTTATTAAAAATGGCATTTGCTTTCCCACAACCACTGTATTGCATTTTGTCCAAAATAATTTTCTATGCATGATCTGTTTTCTCATTTTCCTGTATATGAGGTTATCTCTGACATATTCTGTAATTATAATTGGCATAAGTGGCTTTTAAATGAATAGCTTTTTGTTTGGCTGGAAAGCACAATGAATTAGAGCTGTTTGGGCCAGTCACTGAGAGTGTTGTCTAATTTCTCATCAGTATAGCTTTTTGAGAAGCATGCAAGCTGTGTCTCAACACCTCTACAGGGTTTGCACATTGTTAAAATGGTCACCTATCACGTTACCTAGCAACGCCACAGAACCTCTCTGTATTAGACAAGAAGGGGTCAAAATAAACACTTTTTATGGGTACTTTTTGCGATTTCATACAGCCTCTGTGGACCACTCTGCTGACCCCTGCAGAAGGTCATTTTGAAGTGTTTTAGATTCAGTGGAAAAGCAAGCAATACAGACATGCAAAGAAACACAGCCTGAAGTGCCGTGCTAGAGATGCATTGGTTTAACATTTTTAAGTTTGATTTAAATGTAAGCTGTTATGTGATTGATTGAATGATTGATTTGAGATCTTAAAAAATCTACTTATAAAATCGCAAACCTGTGTGATTACAACAATAACTTATATTATAAGTTAAATATTAAATATTATATATATCAGAACAAAGATAGACATAGAGATCTGACATGATTATGATTGCAGTTTTTCGTTTTGGGTGAACTAGCCCTTTAAATGAACTTTAAGTCTTGGCTCCACACTCACTGACTATGAATGTCTTTACACGCTCTTTGAGGAGGATTGGAGGTTGGAGAGAGCAGCATTAGTTCACAGAATGAAAAGACACAGGTTTGGAGATTGAAGTAGGCCCAGAGTCTTGTAACAAAGGCATGTGAGAGACTTAAGTATGGCACAATTCAAAGACTGACCTTTAGTACTTTCAGGATCAGTGCTGTGGTCCCTCCACTAGGTCTGTCCAGAAACTTTAAATTCTTCACCATGAAGACTGACCGAGTAATCAAGAATAAATCATGACAGACTTCCTTCAGACTTCTTTAGCAGTTTTTCAGTTGTACTGTAGTTACTTGACAAAATAATTGACAGATGTTAGCTAATAGTACATCAATACAATACAGTACTAATACTATAATATTACTAATATTAATAATAATATTACACTTTTACTGGATTTAAATCAATAAACTTGGACATATGTTAATATGTTAAATATCAATATATTATTTTTGTGTAGTTCTATGCAACAAATGAACTTTAATAATCCAAAAAGCATTACTAATACTAATATTAATAATAATAATAATTTGGAGGTTGACATTTCTGTAAATCCTGTATTAATATAATACTAATAATTTATTAATAACAACAAAACAGTTATTATTGTTGTTGTAGTTACTATTTAATAATTATTTAATTTATTGTGATAATTTATTACAAATTGTATTATTATTAATACCCAGAACCATCAGAAAACAAGCAAACAGACAACAAATCATTTGATAGCATTAATGAATGTTGCTAATCCCCCTGAAGCTGGTGCTTCCAAAGGGTGTGATCATCTGTTGGTTTGCCTGCCTCAAGACACAAGCTCATGTCTGTTTAACCTGTAGCTATGCATCCATGTACACGTTTTAAAGAAGCTCCATACAGTTTAAGTTATTCATAAACATTTCTCTCTGTGGAGAACAGGCTCTCATTCCACTCAGGCTGTAAACAAACCCTGATCGCTCTATTGGTCTATAAAGTGTTTTTGGTTAAGCTGGTTTAGCTTGAGGCTTCCTGCAAGGGTATTTCTCCAACTCTGGCAGGCATGTCATTCAAATTAAATGGAAAAAAGAGTGTGCGAATAGTAAGCGATTAATGGCCCTGGTTTGAAGTGAGTACACTTTATTGAAGTCGAGAGAGAGCTGCTTTTAGGTCAAAGGTAAATCTAATAAATATAAAAAGAGAGCAGCAAATCAACAGGTGTTTTTTTTTTTTTTTACATTAGAACAGTCAAAGTAGATTTTTACATGCTTTATTGATGTCCTCTCACAGCTAGTTTTCCTTTCTATCTTGTTCTGCTCTAATACACACATCTTCACACACTGTGACATTTTCACCCTCACTGTACGACTCAGATAGAGGCTTATGAACTTCAAGGCTTGGATTGCTACACCCTGACTTGGTTTAGCTCTCGACTGCTGGCAGGCTAATTATTTCTCTCTCCTCCCACCTTCACAACCACGGCACAGTAGTTCGTCTCCATGTGGTACATTTCAGCAGCACTAGGCGTGCTGAATTAACCCCCCGAAAATTAATGTGGCACTGCGGAGATTAAGCAGTCAGGGTAAGATGTGCCATGACCTGTTCTTTTAAGGAGAAGTTTAATATGCAGAGACAGCTATAAGTAAGCCAATAAGCTGAGTGTTTTTGGGTTGACTTCCCTGGAGAGTGTGAACACCATCACTCTGTGGTGCAGAATTACTGTTCCCTTTCGACATTTCACTCGTACTGCGTCTGCTAAGACGCATGGGGAAAACTCCTTTTCCCCCCTAACTGAAGCCTATTCTTAAACGCAGTTTTATTATTTACTAAAACTGCATGGTATTATTTCTTATTGTTAACCAATGGGCAAGGCCCTGGGAACAACTGGCCAATGCCTTCGACCACACCCCATGGCGTGATGTCTCTGCTCCAATGACAGCAGGTGGCACCATGGTGGCGTAATATGGCGTGACCCGTGTGTATATAAGCTTACGACACGCTAGCCATCTTCAGATCATTCTCCTTCAGCGACGGAATACTTCGCTGTCCCTGACTGGAAGCCATCTGCAGCTGGAATTTCCTCTCCCCTGCAAGAAACTAAGAGCAATTTCATTACCATGTGCTGCTCCACCTGCCGCACCAGGATGCCGCCCGAGTACAGACACCGCGACTGAGTCCTCTGCCTGGATGCGACTCCTGTGAGGGCCTCAGCATGGCCACTCTCCGCGCCAGGCTCGCGTCCTTTTCAGCACCGCCTTCGCCTCCCTCGACTGTGCAGCCGGGAAAGGCTACGAGATGCTGCCGCCCCTTGACAAGACAGTTGCTGCCCCCCTTTGCCCCACGTCTCCAGCGGGATGGAGGACCAGGCCAGCCCACCCCTCGAAGCTCTGCAGGACCACGTCTGCACTGGCTGGACGGGTGTTCTCCTCCGCAGCACGCCTTTTTAAAGGCGACCACACATTCTCATATAAAGAGCAGTTTCGCACAATCACAAAATGTCATGAGTGACGGCGGGCTCAGGCCCATTTTAGACTTAAGGACTTTGAATCGCGCCCTTCTCAAACGGCCATTCAAACTGCTAACTCTGCCGAAAATACTCTCGCAAATTCAGCCAGGGGACTGGCTGTTCTCGCTGGACCTGAAAGACGCTTACTTTCATATTCAGATAGAAAAAAGCTCAGAGTGAACACAGCTTGTGTAACGGCGCTGCACCCTTGGAAGGACATTTGCTGGCTGCAAAAAGGAATCCCTCTATATTTTATGAACAGGAGACAGGATGGGGCGCGCTGTGTGAGGGCTCGCCAGCCTCCGGCCGGTGGTCAAGGGAGGACAGCGAATTACACATAAACTGCCCGGAAATGATGGCAGTGTGTCACGCGTGTCACTTTTTCCTCCCGCTGCTGAAGGACAGTCACGTTCTGGTGCGCTCGGACAGTATGATAGTGGTTTCCTTTATAAATCACCAAGGGGGCATTTCATCAAAACGCCTGTACAAGTTGGCAGCAAGCCTCCTAAAGTGGGCTCTGCCGGACTTTCGCTCGATAAGAGCATCTCACATACCGGGCATTCTCAACCAGGGCGCAGACATGCTGTCCAGGGTCAGCCCATCGGAATGGACACTGCACCCCCGAGTAATTCAGATGATCTGGCGCTTATTTGGAAGGGCAGAAATAGACCTTTTCGCCTCGGACGAGAACATCCGCTGCACAGCATATTTTGGTGGATAGCGAGCCTTTATGCAATGCTGACAGCAGCCCCATGGCCGATCCCCCTGAGAAAGGACCTGTTATCTCTAGCGAAGGGCACAATCTGGCACCCACAGCCCAAGCTATGGGCTCTGCATGTGTGGTCGCTCGACGGTAGCCTTCTCACCTCCCAGAGAGTGTATTGAACGCTATTTCTCAGGATAAAACCCCTTCCACAAGGCGTCTCTATGCATTGAAATGGGCTGTGTTTTCTAGATTGTGCGCAGAACGCCGTGAAAAACCCCCGAAGTGTGACATGCCAGTGATACTCTCACCTGCTGGATAAAGACCGAGCTCTTTCCACCCCCAGGGCTTATGTGGCGGCTATATCAGCCCACCACGACAACCTGTGGCAAAAGATGCTTTGCTGATACAGTTTTTAAGAGGCGCGAGGCGGCTGAAGCTCCCCCGCCCTCGCACTGTCCCGGCTTGGGAATTGCCCACGGTGCTGAATGCCTTCAAAGGTTCAGATTCAGCCAAAAATTGACCAGGCTGGAGAGCGTTATAATCATATATCAGGGTTCTTTCACTGTTTGACCACCTTGCGCTCAAACGAAAAACTCGGTTGTGATTACATCACTTGCATATTTTATTACCTAGCCGTGTTACTGCCACGGGTATAGGCTCTTAAGCCTAAGTGATTGGACAGTGGTGCTTGTTATGTAGATGGCCGCAGGTTTCCCCTAGGTCCGCTCGCAGGCTTCAAATTCCAGACCTTATACTGTAGCACGGCGGGATTATACTGTGTTCCCCATGCATCTTAGCAGACGCAGTACGAGTGAAATGTCGAAAGGGAACGTATAGGTAACTTGCGTAATCACTGTTCCCTGGGACATGGAACGAGTACTGCGTTCGATGCCGTGCTATGAGAGGCAGTCGCTTTAGTCGAATTAACCTGAAGATGGCTAGCGTGTCCTAAGCTTATATAGACACGGGTCACGCCATATCACACCACCATGGCGCCACCTGCTGCCATTGGAGCAGAAACATCACGCCAGGGGGTGTGGTCGACGGC
>JAUCNO010000279.1:12211453-12230345 GCA_032353835.1 Enteromius viviparus | reverse complement strand
ATTAATTTCTTTTCGACTGAAGAAAGAAAGACATGGACATCTTGGATGACATGGTGGTGAGTAAATTATCAGCAAAATTTTTTTTGAAAGTGAACTTCTCCTTTAAGGAGCCTTTGAAATGAGTCTTCATCATGCTGCTGTGACACATTTAGTCTTCGAATGCGGTCTTTGACGGATACATTTGGGACACAGCTAGAATTATTAATTGTAATGGGTTCTACTGTTTTTTTTTTTTTCATGGTGTGAGCTGTTTTCAGTTGTGTTAAAGCAGTAATTTTACTCTACTGTAAAAGGTGATGTGTTCGAACCATAACCAATATTAAAGAATTAGCGATTTTATTTCAAAGCAGTGACACTAATACAATTAGGATTAATTAGGATTAAAGTAACAGTATTACATTAGGAAAAAAATATACTAAATAAACATTAGTGTAGAATTACCATTAAAGGGTCACATGCTAGCCAAACACAGCTAATTTATATTTACATTATAAGAAGCATAGCACATGTTATTAATAGTAATTATGAGTATGTCAGGACAATAAACTTGGGCAATGACACTGACTTTCAGCAGCTAGTCTAATATTTCACATGCTCATCTTTTCTCTTTAATATCAGTGTTTGGCTGGGTTGTGCCATTGTGCACTTGCTAGTCCACATATTTCAGCTGCCCACCTCTCTGATGACACAGGTAGAAAAAGATTAGTTCCCATTTACTAAGTCCCTTCAATCTGACTTTGATGAATGACCAGTACTTACCCAATCCTTATTGGTTCAAATTGAATGTAATCAAGATGAATGTTTCTTGCGGGTCCAATTATGTCCATGGTCTCTTGCTGGTTAAGATCCTCTTGCTTTACTACGAAAAAAGATCAATAAGTTATTTATTGTTTTCATACCGCTTTCCAGAGGATGTAAGGGTCTACAGTACAGGCGCCCCCTCAAAAATATCCCTTATTCAGGCCTCTGATCAAATCACGCCTCTGCATAATGATTCAACATTCCACTTCGTTAGGTACTGCTAAAAGCATAATGGCCTGGGAAAAAACCCAATCTTAAAATGGATGACTAAGCTCAAAATCACATATTAGGCTGTAAAATCCTATAAACATCTGGTAATATCGCTATACAGTACAATTCAGAGCTTTTAAAATCTACAATAAGCCCATGGACAGACTTAAACTTAACAAAAAATTTAATAAAAGCTCATGTTAGTCACTATTTTACTGTGCCAAATCCAACCATGTCAGCAGTAATCTAATTAAAGGCTAGATTTACTTTTAAAGGCACACTCAGAAAGTTTTTGTCTCTCTGGTTCTTTTATATCGACATGTCCTTGGGCTTCCACATTGACATCTGAGTTCATTTCTTTATTTATATTGAGTGCAAACATCGATTACTATACATTTTAATGGAGAAATTGGACAGAAACAGTCAATCTGAATGAATTTTTTTTACTTGTCCTGACATTTGCCCTGAAGAAGTTTGTCATTGAAGTTAGTGTTTAATTTTTTAATGTAAAGGACTGCTTTTTGTACACTTCTGTTCAAAAGTTTGGGGTCAGTGATTTAAATGTTTTTGAACGAAATCTCTTATGCTCACCAAAAATATATTTAATAGATTAAATTATTTAGCAAAAATGGTACCTTTTATAAAAAATGTTTTATGGTTCTTTGATAAATAAAATGTTTAAATGTACTTTCCGAATAACAATATTAGTATCTACAATATCTACACTGTAAAAAAAAAAAAACCTGTAAAATGTACGGTAAAAAACGGCAGCTGTGGTTGCCAGAATAAAACTGAAAAATACGGTAACAATATTTTTTGTTTTACGGGTTTATGTTAAATTTACAGTTTAATACTTAATAATTAGTACTTAGTAATTTCTAAAAATAAACCATAATAACTGATATAATGTTTATATACCAACCTATTAAAGTAGTGAAATCTGTTTTGTAGCTTTGAAATACACTGATAAGCACCAAATGCTGGTGGTGATGAGAAAGTCATATGATGAACCAAAGGTCATCACAAGTAACTTTTAAAATTGAACATGTATAGAAGGTGTTCAGTCTCATTCACAGAAACACTAAACGCCATCATGGTAAGACTCATTGTCCATTCATTTATCAACATTACATGCAACACACAACCCTAATAAACACAACTGATACAAAAACAACTAAGAAGAAACATAGTTATTTCAAAGAAAAAACATCAAATTCAAACTAAATTTTAAATGCAATGCAGGGAATTCTGGGAATGTCAGTTTACAGTGTTTCCCTGTAAATTTAACAGGAATTTACCATTAACCATTGAACAGGTTTTTACAGTAGCATTTTCACTGTTTTTAATCAGTTTTTTTTTTAACGTTTTTACATTTTGTATTCAACCCCAGATTTTTGAATCTTAATGTAGTTATATATAATGTAGTACTGTTAATATTATTTTTGTGATTTCTGTTAGTAGTAGTAATAATTTCTGTGAATTTCATCATGGACTGCTAAAATAAAATTGCTTTTTCTAGAAGACTAATGTGAAAAACAAAAAAAACTTTCAAAAAGTTTTAGTTAACAATGCAACTGGATAAAATATTAGGATGAAATACATCCTATATGGGCAATGTTTTGCTATTTTGGGAGGCTCAGAGTAAATGTCAGGACAATAAACCTGGCCTCTGACACTCACCTATGTTGTCTGTGAAGCATGTGACATTATCTCGCTTTCACTTGTCTGTGGTTCAGTCCATGGTGGCTCAGGCACTCGGTTGGGAACAGCGGCTTTGAATCAGGCGCTGCGCCTTTGCATTCAAATGGAGAGCTTGTCACACACTGGATCCCCGGACTGTGTACGCAGGGACTAATATAACGCCGTGGGGCAGACTGCTGGTGGTGGTTGATAACCAGTCAGACAAATGGCTGATTGTGCCTGTGTGTTATATACACACTGAGGCAGGTGGGTGTTAGCAGCATTCAATAGGCTTGCAATTTTACCCTCTAGCACAAACACTAGACAAGTACATACCCAGAAGACATGGCTGGCACGTGGAGATATACACACAAATACACACAGAAACACATGCATATATGCAGAGCTCAGGAACATGCTACCTAACTTCAAGAGAAAATGACCATTAAACTGGCCATGCATTGTCAGCTGTATGGATGAGACGGCCGGGGAGTGGACAGCGTACTGTCAGGAATGCTCCAGTCTCTCTCTGGCATGGTGTCAGCACCCATTCCCAGAGCAGTGATGTCTCACTGTCGCCGACAGACTGGAGGGGGGAGATGGGCCGTTCAAGCAGGTAGCAGGTAATCAGGAAGATGAGGGTTGAATAGCTGCAGCCAGAGAGGACAGGATGAGAAAAGATAGAAAGCAGAGGAAAAATAATGAGTATT
Source organism: Enteromius viviparus (assembly GCA_032353835.1). NCBI lineage: Eukaryota > Metazoa > Chordata > Actinopteri > Cypriniformes > Cyprinidae > Enteromius > Enteromius viviparus. The sequence continues at coordinate 12,226,944 of JAUCNO010000279.1, read as the reverse complement.
GCTGGATTATTTCCTTTGTCATTCACACCAACAGTCAAACAACATGCAATCAACACTCTCGTCAAATGTTTTCAGAGGACTTTGAGAGCTGATGCTACACTACAATAAATAAATAAATAAAATAAAAACGGTACACAGATTCTATCTGACTTGACCCTTATAACTGCTACTAAAAATAGCATACGCATAAAAAATATGCAGTTTCTGTTAACTCATTTATATCTGAACTTCAATATAATCAATGTAAGTTCAATAAGATGCTACTAATTTCACGTGCATTGTAGATCTATTATTTCTTAATCAATCAGAAATATAATTTTTGTCTGGCAGAAGATAGAAGATGAAAAAACACAGACTTTGGGTATCTTTTGACCTGATGAACTGCTCAATCAACCACCCAAACAGCCTAGCAAAAACATTACCATTACAACATCAAACAATGCCTAGAAGGTACACAAAATAGCTTAGCAATTGCATACCAGCATACCCAGAATATCCACAATGAAACACAATCAAATGCTAAGAGCACCTTAGCAACCACTTTGTAATGCCTGGCAACCACCCAGAACACCCTACCACCTTTGTACCAACTGGCTAACAACCATCCAAAATACTTTAGTAACCTCATAGCAATGTGTGAGAAACCATTCCACTGCACACAAAAACACCCAGAATCTTAGCAATGCTCTGGCAACCACCTGAAATACCTTAGCAAGCTCATATTGATGTGCTAACAACTATACAGACACATTAGTATAGTATAGACACCATATACCAACACGCTATTGGAACTATAGACATATAAATACCTAGACGCCTCATTGGCCTCCTTGTGCTGTCACTGCGATACATCAACGCGCCTGCCATCTTTCTCCGGGCAATACTGCTTTAAAAACAAATTTCGGTGAATGGAGGAGCTGCGTTTTTCTGGTCAAATCACGAAAACGTTTACATTTATCAGCCGATTTCAGTAGTTTGTGATATGCATAGACTTAAAAATAACTCCAGTTATTTAGTCAGGCTTGGAAAATCTTTATTTTTTTTAAGAAATGATGAAAGCACACACCTGTTGATTTGGTTGATTTTGTTTGTTAACAATTATAACATTTATGTGGGCTAGTATAACTGTAATATATAAATGCAATATCATTGTAATGTACATTTTAAATTAAATAACGTTTTTCTTTTTCATTGCTTTCTCTGCCTTTAACCCCAACATTTTAGCCTTGTGCCTCAGGTCCGAACACAGAAATTCTCTTTGAAATACTGGGTGAAAAATCTAAATAATACACCTTTATTTACTAATGATTTTCCTTCATTTAATTTTTTTTATTTTAATAAAATCAGTGAATACAAATGAAACAGTGACAGTCTGCTAGTAGTATAAACTAATATAACATAAACGAATGTAGCTAAATGATAATCCTTTATGGATCCAGTGAAACTTACTGTGATAAAATATTATACACTGATACAGTGCACAGTAAAATGGTAAAAGTGATATGTTATAATAATAAGTATATAGTACAAGTTGTAGTAATGTAATGTAATAAAACAGTACAATAACACATTATGAATAACATTATGATATAATAGATTTATAATAGCAACAATTATATGTACAATACCATATCAATTATTAACAATAGATACATAATAGTATTCTGGAATAATACAGAATAAATAATGAAGAATAAATATGGTAGATTAAAAAGTAAATTAAATAATAGTGAAAAGGCTGTGGTAGTATCGTTTCTTGGAAACGCAGAACTGGCTTTCTTCAGATTTCTTAAGGCTTGTGTGCTCCTGTTTGCAACTGGCTGAAAATGAAGAATTGTTTTATGATACGCTATCAAATCCTTATAATATAAGTATAGTGATCAAATGAGTAGTGAAATTAAAGAGAGATGCTTTAGCTCCCTAATCCTTACAGTCTGACACATATTATGCCATATCACAGTTCACTTCATGATATAAACTACAATACAAGTAAAAAAGTAAGAATCCATTTAGAAGTTTAGCTTTAACAGCTAACTAGAAATATCACACTAGTTATTAAACGTATACATTAGTGGCTAATTAGGCTGGCAACATAATGACCAAAAACACTGTAAACAACTATTCAGTCTTACTGGTGAAAGGTAATACCCCGATATCTGTTTTTATTTATGTGAGACGGTCTGTAGTTCTGATATGACAGTTAATGAGTGTTTCACGACATGAGGTCGTTTATATGTCTATGATTAGAACACCTTATAGCATCCCAATGAGTTAACAACCTCCTACACCATATTAGCAACTAAATATAAACATGCCAACAATCTCACAGTACCCTATAGCAAGCTAATACCAATATGCTATTAAATATTTAATGCCCTGGCAACCACATTCTAGCATTCTCACCTACATGCTAACAAACGCGTTTCCATAAAAGAAAAAAAGCTAAGCCTGGTAAAAGCAGGTTTGCAGGCTGGTTTTAAAGGGTTAGTTCAACCAAAGATTACAATTTTGTCATTAATTATTTACCCTCATGTCATTCCAAACCTGTAAGAACACAAATTAAGATATTTTTTAATGAAATCCGAGAGCTCTTCATAGATAGCCATGCAACTACCGCATTCAAAAACAAAAGAATACATAGAAATGCATAAGTAAACCAGACCCCAAAATATAACTAGTAATATGACCTTACTACAGGAGAAAACACTTGCTAATTTGCTTTACTATGGGCATAAAATATTAACACATAATGCCTAAGGTGATACAGCAATATGTTGCTTAAAGGCTGACCTCAGGGTAATGTTTTTAACCTTAATTGCCAAGGATAACTTAACGCACACAATCACACACACACACACACACACACACACACACACAGTTTCTCATTCTCACAGCATGGAAAATAATTTCTTTATAGAAACTACCTTGAATTATTGATGTACTGTTTGAATGCCCATCTCTTATTGTTTTCGAAACATTGACATTATCTATTAATAATGCTCCCATGTGAGTGATCTGTCTCACTGAAGTTCTGAATTAATGAAACATGAGAAGGTCCACAGAAAACGCCTACACTCCCGTCTTGTACAGTACACCTACTGTAGCATAAAAACGCAATCAATAAAATGCTTAGTTATAATTGATGTCAAAAAATAACTAGCTTAATAATAAAATAGTTATACGTTCATGTATTTATTTTAATGTCTGATAATAAGACTTACTGGTGCCGATGTTTCTGTCTGTATTCATTTCAAATTCTCTTTCATTGACACACAGCTCCCCATAGGACATAATTACTCACCAAACACCCAGCACCTATTGCTCCAAATGAGCTTGTGCTCTCTCTATATATGGCAGAATGTTATATTATTCTGATCTGGGGAATAGAGTCAGAAACTAGACACATCATTAAGAAACGCTGTCTATATGACATCTTTTCAATTACGTTTATGCTCGACTCACATAGCAGCATTAAGAAAAAATTAATTTGACAAACATATAGAGATAGTCCCAATGAAACTTTTTAAGAAGTTATTTCAAAGCTGGACAGAAATCGGCCCTCAGACTCACAGCGGGAGACGTCTGCAGTCGGATACAGATCAAACCAAGAGAGATTAATATTCAAAGCTCCCGTGTTACCAGACAATACGTCTCTCTTTACTAAAATGCAACCTCACTTGGTTTAGAAGCAGGCCGAGGGACATAATCTGGCCTAGTTCCCCTGATTTATGATGAGGTGTCAAACAAACTTTGGTAGACTTCTCCCCAGCTGACTTAAGTATGCAGGACTCCTGTTTCCTACGTATAATTAGCATGGATCCGAGGTTGTCATGATAGTGTCACTGCACACGATTGTGGGTGTTTCTTTGTATGTGTGTGTGCGTGTGTGTGTGTGTGTGTGAAATGAGTAATGACCCTGGAGAATGAGCCTCAAGGCCATGTCAGGGGCAATGAGACTGTCACATCTGGGACAGAAGCCCTTAGAGCCGTGAACCGTATCTGTATTGAAGGCTTCCAGCCCAAGCACACATCACAACGCAGGATGCGTCGTTATCAAAGGAATAACAGTGTCGCAATTAATCATAAATGAAAAAGACACACAGGAGGGAGAATTGCAGTGCTTCTACATAGGCTTTAAAGAGAGACATAAAAACGTGTGCTCTTAATGTGCTCTTAGCGTAGGTTTAAACTGCTCCCAGCTAAGGTTGAGAACTCTCCGGTGCGTTTTAGCCAGGCTTTCCAACAATCGCACGCTCGTTTGGGAGAGGAAAGAGCCATTTAAAAATACGCCTCCCCTGGCTCCAAACCTATAAGTGATATTATAGAGATGGCAATCATGAAGCGGCTTTCGCTCCAAAGTCCCCAAAAGTGCTGTTACGAAGCGTGGAGGGTAACTCAAAGGTCTGACTCTAATGTGAAGCGTGCTCTCTCTCTGATGGTGCACAGCATCTATTTCCCGACCGCTCTTTTGGACACATGCAGCCATGCAGAGAGGCTTATAATAAGATTCTACACTGTGGGCTGGTCGGCTTGGTGCACAAGCTCTTGAATCTGTGTGGCTGAGGGGCATAGATCTCAGTCGGGTCTTTCAGTGGATCTGAGATATGGACAACTGGGCCTAGGCCATTGTCAATACATCATTCACTGGATTAAAAAGATGAGCCTAAGAGTAAAGGGAGAGTTGGTCTGGGCCATTTACAACAGAACATCTTTGGGGCTTGAGCAGGTTTTTCCGGCCTAAAAAAAATATTTATAGATCAAGTAAACAATGCGGACAGTTTTCAGGTTTACCATGTAGCTCAATGCATGTATATTTTGAAGTCAAAGAGAGTTGAATACATGCATTTTGTGTGTGTTTGAATTTAGTTCTAAACTTATAGAATGGTTTTGTGGTTTAGATCAAAGGCTTAAATGTCCATTTAATTTCACTGGCACTTGCTTAATCTGGGAAAACACTGAACACAGCAAAATCGCTGGTGTAAAAAGAACACCCACAGTGTCAAATTTAACACAAATGTGTCCACACTCATTATTCAACACTCATTATTGTTAATTTTAAACCTAGTCAATACTATTTGTTGTTGTTTATGCACTACACCAGTGTTAGAGTACTTAATTTTTAACGCTCTCCTTTTAAGATCAACACCGGTGTAATTTGAGTGAGTGTTCAAAATACTGATTTAAAATAGTATTTTTGTTACTTGTTGGTTCTTCCTAAATTAAATTGGCATAGCATCACATTATTGTTCGCACATAATGTCCACCACATTTCAAGTTCTATATTGTGTTTAATAAAATTATTTTTATCTGACATGACATTTTACTTTGCAAAATGGTAGAATGCTCTGTTTTTTCTGTGTGTGTGTGTCTGTGTGTGTGTCTGTGTGTTTTACCCGGTGTTTTCATGTTTTCATGACGTTAGTTGCTGAAAGTCAGAGCATGTCTGCAGATTTTGGGCAGTTTGAGTTGACATATTTGACATATATTTCACACTGTATGATAGGCACAGACAAGCATCAGAGTACGATTTTATCCAGACAGATAATATCAAACATGTTAGATATTTTGAGACAATTTTAGTACACATATTGTCTTTATTTGGCAGGTGTCTCGTAGCAGTGAAGTACATTTCTCTGCGTGTTTCTAGTCTTTAGAATTTGTGTTTGTTCTTATTTAAAAGTAAAAAAAAAATTGAGTATGGATCAGTTTTTGATACTTTTGAGTATAAAGCAGCAAGGTTTGGGAAATATTAGAGCCTCTGTGACTTACTGCTTCTTCATATTTCTGCCTTTTCTGTGCATACTATAAACATTTAAAATAAGTCACAGTAAACATCACTGTAACATTACAGTAAACATCACATTTTGATCAATTTAATTTCCTAGCGTACTGGAGAGAAATAAAGTGGCACGTTTATCTTGCATGTCTTTCACGCCAAGAACTCTTTTTATTTGCCTGCTTAATGATGCATTTAAAAGTTGATGACTAAATCAATCTTTATAAAATCTAAAAACATAATGCACATTACCTTAAATATATTATATATAATATATATTTCCTTAAAGTGTTAGTTCACCCAAAAAATTTAATTCTGTCATTAATTACTTACCCTTATGTCATTCCAAATCCATAAGATCTTCGTTCATCTTCAGGACACAAATTAAGATATTTGGTGATATCAGGGAGCCATCTGTCCCTCCATGGATAGCAATACAACTCAAATGAACCCAGATCCAGAAACATGGTGAAAAGTTCATCTGACATCAGTCAACAACGATAAGAGAATACTTTTTTTTTTGCACAAAGAAAACAATAATAACATCATATACTCAACCATTCTTCTCCTATAACTTACGTCTTCTGCCATTTTAGATAACATTACTGCGTAAGCGTTCTAGGCGCAAACACCTGGATGTAAACAAGGCTGATTACGTCAAATACGTGAAAGCTTGTGTATGTGGTGAGTTGAGCATGGTGGAAGACATAAGTCACAGGAGAAGAGTAAATTATGCTTTTTTGTTTTATTTGAGCAAAAAAGGTATTCTCGTAGCATCGCAAAAGTGAGGTTGAGCCACTGTTTTTTTAGTATGTTTCTGGATCTGGATCACTTTTAAGCTGTATTGCTGTTTATGGAGGGACAGATGGCTCTCTGATATCATCAAAAATATCTTAATTTGTGTTCCGATAATGGCCTTATGGGTTTGGAACGACATGAGGGTGAGTAATTAACATTTGACAACATTTTCATTTTTGGGTGAACTAACCCTTTAAAAGGTTTTAGTGTATAATAATATTACTTTATGTATGTGTACAAAAAAAGATTTAAAAAAAAAGATTCATCTTTTAAGTTTATCGAACATTCCTTTTTACAGTTCTGACTGTAACCTGTTTTCAAAAGCACATTTATTTTTGTCCATAATACTGCACTGTTATAAATGTGAGAAAGAATCAAATTTTATTTGCACAAAAGACTCCTTAAGAGCGAGAGTTAAGTGAGAGGTAAAGCAAGCATTAGCTTAATGAGGCAGTGCGCTTCTCAGAGGAACCGCATATCTTAACACAACAGCTTTTGTAGACGCTAAATTCCTGTTTTACAAAGGCAAAAAACAGAGCCCTCAGAGAGCACGAGTCTGTGGAAAATCATTAAAAGTGCATTGCGTAGGTATAATCTGTTCTCTGTGACTGGCCGATATCCTTTCATCTGGGTGAGACTACGCTAGGTTAATTCCTCACTAGTCGCTCATTTTACCGCACCCCATCCCACTCATAACACACCATGCATTTTCCACCAAGGAAAAAATAATCACTACAAGCCATCTCCCTAAAACATAAATCAGAGTAATGTGAAAATAATGCTGTCTAAAACGTAATGTTTAAGAGCGTCTGAGTTCAGCGATTGCACATTTGTAACAACATAGCCTGTGTTAAATTGCCATTTTAAATACTGATTAATCATACAGATTTCCTGTCGGAAATTTAATGTGTCCTTCATCTCGCAGAAAGGACAGGAAAACATTCTGTGGCCGCTCATGATGGGTGAATTAAGGCTCTCTCTGCAGGGCAAGGTGGCACACCCAGTGAACCATTACAAAGTCATTATTACTTCTATAAATGATTGATCTTTAAAGAGGCACTGCACAGAACACCTTAACAATTAACCCACCAGCTATTAAAATTTTGGCAGAGCTGCGAGTCTCCAAATAAATCACAGTTTTACATCTTCTGCATATCGGAAGAATGAGAACTGCCATGTTGCAGCATATTGAATCCATTTCAGGCGTGATGACGTTCTTTCTATAAATGTATGTCATTCTAACCAGCAAATAAATTATATGTGACTCCTACATAAAATATATATAACTCACATGCAGAGGCCAGTTGTATAGCATATAGGAGTTTCATACTCATACAGTATGGTGAGAATGAGTACTTGTGTAAACACAATATTTTCATTAAAACAAATAATTTTTAAATATTGAAACAAAAATGTAATGTATATGTATGGTCATTTGGTTTATAAAATGTAATCTCTAATGTAATAATGTGAATTATATTATTACATTTCTGATTTATATACACATTTTATTTCAAATTTACAAATGTACATAGATTTTACATACACAGTTGCTCTGGTCAATATGTGATGCTTCTGTGTGAATCCAAAGAGCTCCACTCCACTGACTGGCACTGTGATTTTAAGAGTTAGTTTAATTACAGTGGTCTAATTGAATTTTATTGCACAGTTACTCAGGGTCAGCTTAAAAAATACAATCACGCATATACTTAAAATACAAAAAGGAAGCACACCCATACATGCTGTCGATGAGCCTAAAATTGTGATTTTTATTGTCACTGTGAACATGCACGGTAACAAAATGCTTAATATTGTACTTCAAAGAACAGGCCGTAATACTTGGCAGATGTTTAAGATGGTTAATGAGGGAGTTCATTTTCCGCCTCATTAGCCAGCGGTGGTTTTCCAGGAGAAAGTGAATGTTGTCTGTCTTGTAGAAGCAGAAACCATAGTTTAGCAGGATGTTGGATATCTGCAACACATTTGCAAAAACAAACTGATAATTTATGTGCCATGAGTATTCTTTACCAGTCATGAATCTGTTATTTGAATTATTAAAAAAAATATATATATTAGGGGTGTAACGATACGTCGTATCGTATTGAACTGTTCGGTACGAGGCTTTCGGTTCGGTACGCAAACGAACCAAACGATTCAGAAAAAAGAAAAAGAAAAAAAGAGAATAAACTCTGTAAAATATAATGTTTTCAGTGCTACATTCAACAACGCAGTGCAAACGACAGGGCAGGGAACCCGCGTCTGCTCCTCCCACCCAAACACACACATTACAAACGATCCCCGCGACATTGAGGTGACATTAGGCATTTTCCTTTGCCATTTCAACCCAGCATCCAGCTGTTTAACCAGAGCTGCATCTTTCTGAGGGAGAAACGGTGCCCTGAATGTCAGTGGATGGCACGCACGGTCTACGAACACGGGACGCTCAGCTTTCACAATTTGAAATGGCTCAAATCTACTTTTTATTCAGTTAAAAATTAATAATTAATAATTAATTAATAATTAAGTTAATAAATACCATCCAAGACTGACTTTTGTGAAGTATAGCTCCCTTATTGTTTAAAGTAAAAGAAAAGGGGGGAAAAACAAAATCAAATTATGTTAGTTTTAATAAATAAAAATGTGAAAAAAATCTGAGAAATTCTTTTTTTAATGCATTTTTGCTGTATCGAAAACGTACCGAATCGTGAGACTACTGTATCGAACCATGATTTTTGAGAACCGTTAAACCCCTAATATATATATATTGTTTGTCACAGTAATAACACAAACAGCTCAGCCCAATTTAAGTTTGTTGTGATACATTTATTTAAAAAAATCAAAAATAAAATAAATATATCATCTGGGCATTACAATTTTTTGTTGTTGTTGTAATTTACTTGTTTGTTGTGAAAATTTACTAACACTATTTATGTTACAAAATGGTTTAGAATAGTGCATAGGTAAGCAAATTGTTGTATAAATGATTTTCTGTAATTAGTATCTACATTATTCTTTTGGGTGAACAATTGGTGCCAACCAACCATGACAACCAATTAGAACAAGGAACTGTGATGATGTAAACTTTAAAGCTGTTGTGGATCCGCTCACCTGAATCACTTTATAACTTGAATAGATGAAAGAAAATTCCCTTTCAGTCATGGAATATTTTGAGAGTACTGACATTTAAATATGCTTTATCTTACAGCTCACATAACAAAGAAATATGTATAATGGTAATTAATAAGCACACACTCATTTTCTCAAAGGATCTTTTTAAAAAAATATTTCCACAGTTCACTACATAAGTCACTGTAGCTGCTTTAAAACTACTTTAAACAGTTGCTGAACCACTTGATGCTGCCTTTTTAAGTAAACCAGAAATTAGTGTATTATTCTAATAGTTCTAGATTTAAACCTAATATATATTTATAGATGTTTTAAATAACATGATCAGTCCCCACCATGTTACTTACATTTTATTCGCATTTGATGCTTGGCAAGTGTTAATATTTGTTTGCTGTTATTTAACTGCCTACTTTTACATGCACTTCAGATTCCCTGCTGTATGAATATCCTGGGAACACACTGATACATAACGCTGTAAGAATGCCAAAAAAGCACTATGTCTGTCTTTTTGAATTAGGAATACAGATATGGATCTGAATTGACTCTAATGTGGTGGTTTGTCACTAAGTAGTTTGGGAGCTGGAGAGCATGTGGGCCGTAGTCCCACTGCTCTACAAGAAGAGCATTATAGCAGCTCAGTCTGGTGGGCCGCTGAATCCAGCAACATTCTCCATATTAAAGCAGATAATTCTCTCGTGTATATGCGAAGAACATTGTGTGAGTAAAGCCTAAGTCACGCGTTCAATTTCCAGGTAATGCAACTGTTAAAATGCACACACTGAATGCAAAATATGTTGCCAAATGCATAAATGTAATAGGCAAATTAATGAGAGCTTTTCACTGTGACAACTCACATACAGTCAGAATTAAAAAAGAATAGTTTATCCAAAAATGAAAACTTGCTGAAAATGCACTCACCCTCAGGCCATCCCAGATGTAGATGAGTTTGTTTTGACTTTTTAACTGAAGCGTTATTATGGATTAACAGTGATATTATGGGTTCCAAATCTGTTCCAATGAAGAAACAAACTCATCTACATTTTGCATCTCCTGAGGGTGAGAAAATGATTCTATTCTAAACTATTAACTATTAAACTATTCTTTAACTTTCAACAAATTTGATATATTCAAGGGTTTCGTAGCTATATCTGTCTATACAGAGTTAACCTACCCTTAAAAACATTATTATATACTTTTAGTAAAATGTGTGACAACTCGGTCCAGTTTCCAATAACATTGGAAAAGATAGAATGTTATTCTTATTTCACAAATAATTGCATCCTTATGATTTTTTTGCTTTCGTTTCAAAATAACTGAAAAAAGAAGACCATATATTTAAATAACGTGTCTCTTTGGAATGTATTTCTGAACTTTTGAAAATTGAGAAATAGTTTTTTAACTCATGGCAAGTCAACCAAATAAGAATCAAAAAATTATTCTCTTTTAGGAGTCATTAGCTTATAAAATGTGTGCGACAAAGATTTTTGAATGTCCTCCTTATTAGACACCTAGCTGCCCCTTGCAAAGAGCAAAAACCCATGCACATTGAACTGGTGCACTCCATTCGAAAATGACCTTTACCAAACCTCCAGGAAATGCACAACACTGTTTAGCACATGTATTGCCCTGTTTATTCATGCAGAACGGTGCACGCCATCGCATTGTTATTTCAGAATGCCCATCCATATTAGACGAAGAGTTATGAGCAGGGGATACAAGCGAACCGAATTCACACATGGGCAAGAAAACAAGCGAGCTGTTAATGCACGTATAATTAAACAGTCCTCCAAAGCAACTCAACACTCCGCCAAATAATTCTCTCAGGTTTGGAGGCTCAGTAGTGATGTCCAATTAATTGTTGCCAGCCTCATCTCGCTAGCTGTCAATGCATCTCTATCTAATGAAGCTCATTTAAATGAACCCACTGAAAAGGACGGTTCAGATATGAGGAGCATGAATACAATTACCAACACACTTACTCATTAAATGCATGGAGAGGAACACTAATAAATTAGGTTACATCAGCATCAGTACACCGGGTGTGTTTACGCTACCCCCAGGTACTTCATTTACAGTTCGTCATATGTGAAAGATAATATTTCATACAGAAAGTCACACTGCCAGCGGCCCGCTCTCATTGCAGCCAGGCACACTATGTTTATTCATCAGCAGAGGGCAGTGAGAGAGTAACTATAAGACAAACAGAAGTTAAAGAGACTACAGTGAAGTTGTTTTGTTTGCCTTGCTGTGTTTTAGATGCGGTTTACTGACTATGACCTTGGAGACATCTTAAATGTTGTGAGGATGCTTTGTTCACTGAATGAGCTTTCAGTTTTAAGAAATATAGCTGCAAGCAGCAATTAGCTGGATCCGGTGCATATAGAAATCAGTCCAAAGTTCAAAGTTGTGCATTGTTTTCTCTGACATCTCAGTCATAGAAGATTTTTTACTCTTTTTACCTGAATGACTTGTGATGTATAATTATTTTTTTTGCTCCGTGCAGACACCTCTTATTGTCCATATTCTGTCTCTGTAGTACAAATTAAATTTAAAGCTAAAGGACATTTAACTTGCCTCAAGTGCAATTAATTTTCTTGATCCAAAAAACGACTTAAAGGGGTCATGAACTGCCTCTTTTTTTGATTGTGTACTGTTCTCTAAGGACCACATTTAATGTTATCAAGATTGTTACATCAAAAAACATAATTTAGAAGTAATAGGATATTTTCTGTTCACCTCAACTGAATGCTCTGCTCTGGCGTGGCGGATTGTATACTTTGTATACTAACACTTGTGTGTGTTTGACAATCTACATCCTTCACAGATGGATGCTGCTGTCATTCAGGTTAAAACCACATAAACACACTTCCCTTTCAGTCGGTCACTCTGAGTCACGTCGAATATGACAGACGAATAGAGATCCCAATCTTCTACACTGAAAGAGGGTTACATATGTAACCGAGATGATATCAAACAATCTGCAATAGTGGTAACATAAAAACACTCAAAGTTGTGAATTGCACAGGGCACAGCATTGTGTTTTAGTCTGTCTAAAAAAATTCCACATTGATTTGTGCCTTGGTTTTTGGCACTAGCGTGTTGTTTTTTGGAACCATATTTACATTTGGTTTTTAAGTCAACCTGCTTGTTCGCTTCTCTTATAAACTCTTTATGTGTAGATCGGTGGGTGGGGCTACACAGGCAGCGATGTAGAAGCAGGTGTTGATCTTCTTTGGCAAAGGCGTTGTTTAGCCACACTATTACATCATAGAGTAATACATTTCACAAGCTGTCATTTTAGCAGCTTCAATGTAAGCTGTTTTTAGACTTTAGAAAGTTTTGATTTCTGAAAGTTCTGAGTTCTGAAACTTACAGGATGTTTTTATATTCTTTTGACCTCTTATGTCAAATGATCAATGGAATTTTGTCTTTAATACATTTTGCTTATGGAATGGGTGAAAGCCTTTCTATGGATGATGTAAAAAAATAAGACCCACTGGACAAAGTACAGTTCATTTGAAAAACTTGGCCTGAATAAATCAATAAAAACTTAAGTGTGCCTGAAAAATTTGGTGAAAAGTCACAACAGGCATAACCTGACACACAAACTAGGAAATACTTTTTAGATTTCGAAGTCATCATCTGATTGGTTGAATTTTACAGGATTTCAAGGAGACATGTTTGATGCGTTATTTAATGTTCTACTTGCATGGAAACTAAACCAATATGACGCCAAAACCCCTCACGAGTGAAAGTCATTGTCATTGTGACAATGATCGAATTATCATGATCAGCTAAATGCTGGCTTTGCAAAACTATGTGAACTTCAAAGCCTAGACTGTGGACCATTGTTGCAGTAAACTTTCACAGCATTCTTGAATAAATGGTTTGATATGCATGATGGTCTGTTATTGTAGTGACATCATCTTTACATTTTCATGCCCCTAAACAAAACAAACTGATTCATTGTTTTGCATGTCTTCTTGCGAGGTCTTTGGTCAATGAAAGCTGCAATAGAATCCAGAGGCCAGTTGCATAAACAGTGACTTTACATTAAGAACTAGTTTAATGTACAGGTAGTTAACTATGTGGTAATCAGTCTTACATTATGGATTCAAATTAGACCAATCTACACTTTTATGTAACTGTCTTTTAAAAGGCTATGAGGCTATGATAAAAAATTAGAAGACTAAGGACCATAGTATAGAACCAGCCACAGACCCTCTGTCAGTCCAAGTACAACCAAGTGAGACGTCGCGTTGTGACTAAAACATCTGCTATATAAAAAAATGAAGTTTAAATAAATAACAATGAACCTTGGTGCTCTCATGTGAAATCTGACTCTTTAACTCAAATGAGATAGTAATGTGGCTGATGTTTTGAATATTGCCAATTTAACCAGTAGTTGCCGGGCAACCATACTTCTCATCAGTCCCAAAATCACACAATATGCAATTAGCCCTCAGAGCCTCCATGCATGCAAAGTTCGGTCACTGCTTAAAAAGAAGAATATGAATAATGATAAGCTAAAGGAGAAGCAACTCTTGTAACTATTTATTTAAATCACTCTTTTCAACCAAATGCCTGTAAATGGAGTGCCTTGTTTTGCCTATCGAAGAAAATCAAGTATCAAGTATGAACCAAAATAAAATAAATAGCTCTTTCAAAACAAAAGAAATCTCCCATGAGTGAGGCTGGGATATATGGGAAGCAAGTCCGACTGTTGTTGTGTTCTAGCTGTCACTTCACTGCCTCTGTGTCACACTCTCATTCTCTCAAATCTGTTTCTCTCCCCATTTTAACCGCATTCTCTTTCAGTCGCCTCCTCAATGTGCACACACATGTACTCACACACATATAAAGATACCCCTTGCATTCATCAGACAACAGAAGAGCTGAATGACAATGACTTAGAAGCCAAGTCGAGGTGTCCACAGAGGTGGCATGCATTATGGAGGAAGTCTCTGTACAGAGAATATGAGCGGTAAGACTGTATCCCCGAGCAGAAACACACAGTAAATGGAGAAAGATCCAGTGCACCCCCTTTAAGTTTTGGCCTCATTTCATCTCAATGTGCTGTCACGCCAGCCTGCCAGCCCCTCCGATTCATTATCAGTTCCTCTGACAAGCATGTGGAATAATCATGTACAGTAATCCATTATTCCACAGCTATATCTACCGACTGAAAAAGGTTGCTTCACTAAGGGCTCTTGGAAATGAGAACATGCAAATGTCTTTAAAGCATTCATTTACCCTTAAGAGGGATAAGAATCTTTTTTTGTCTATGTAACTGATTTGAATTGATTAAAATGTATTATAATGAGAGCTATACATGCCTAGCTGTTGGAGGGGAACTGAGCTGCATGGCCGACACTACATTTGCATCTACTGAAGGAAAAATCTGTGCTTGCTAGGCAGCAAAATAAGTTTTAGGTAAGTTTATAGGTTTTAGGATAGGTTTTGTAGTAATACAAGTACATAAATGATACTTGTATAATATAAATTGATGTTTAACATATGTAAAAGCAAAATACCCATTCAGTACTCAAATTTCAACTCACTCATGATTAGTCCTGATTAATCACATCCAAAATACAGGTATTTGTTTGTATGTGTATATATTAATATTTATATTAAATGTGTATGTATATATGTATATATTAAAATTACATATTTTTCTAAAATATATGCATACATGTATGAATGCATTTATTTATATATATATATATATATATATATTAGGGCTGTCAAAAATAACGCGTTAACGGCGGTAATTAATTTTTGTCGTTAA
>JAUCNO010000279.1:12181905-12206674 GCA_032353835.1 Enteromius viviparus | reverse complement strand
TACTATATAGAACGTACTGTTTTAACGGTCGAGTAGTATGTTCAATTTTAAATGTAGTACCTACTTAAGCAGTATGCTATTTCGGGCGGAGCAGCAGTGTTGGGGGGCCTCCAGGAACGTGCCTGGGAACCACTGGTCTATATTGTTATCATATTAGTACCCATCAAAAAAGTATCCCAGTATTATTTTTAGGACTGTTTTGGATATAAATGGATTTTGCCTGCGGTTCAGAGTCATTAACAAGCTGCTCACAAAATAAAATGCTGCTTTAGCTCTGACAAATGATAGTAAACATTTGCCAGTTTTACATAGATTGCCTCAAAGGTGTACATCTTATCCAGTGCTCTTTTTGTTTTCTGTCTTGAATTATCCCATTGTTATTTCAGTTAAAAAAAAGCTATGATTTAGTGCATGAGTAAACCATCTAAACTGAATTGTGAACAATTTTAGACCTTTTGCAATGCAAACCATGTGATTATGTCATCTACGGATTCTCAGGTTGATAAGTAAGCTCAGTTTAAAAATAAGGATTTATCAGCAGTGTTATATACTGGGGAAATGCTGAAGAAAAAAACTGGCTTGTCTTAGCTAAACTGGACATTTGGTCTGGTTTCCCAGTCAACATAAGCTTTTAGCTTTTTTTTTCTCCACAGTACTAGTGACGCCCTGTAATGCTTGCATTCATTTAATTGTTTTGGAACAACAGTGCTTTTGCTTGTTTGATATAGCTGAGATATTTACATCTATTATGCTGCTGTAAATATAATGTCAGTTACTGTTATGTTAAGTGTTATTGCTCGACTCTTCAAATTGTCTAAACTGGAAGATGAAATTGACCACCGTGTGGTGTCTCTTAATGCTGCTAATTTAGGAGTTGGCTGCTCAGAGCACCTGTACGTGGAAATGCAGACGAAACAGTGTTGGTGTCCTCTGGCCCTCTTTAAAGGGCAATCCATAATTGCTACAACTGACAGGCTGTTAGTGGCACAACAATTGAAAATGCCTTTTTCAACAGCCATGCTTACATAACCCTCTACAGAGACCTTGGATATTGCAAATGCATAGACTGTAAAAGATTTTCTCCATTTGTGCAAATTCCACTGACATCTGCATTCTCAGCTCTTCTTTAGTAACAATTAGCCTTGCTCGTAATGTTTTTGACAGTACTGTGCAAATGGACCCTATTCTAGACACCAGCTGTACGCCCTTGTCTTGGTTAGACAATCTCAGTCAGAAGAGGGGGGCAGAAGCATTTCAAAGGCAAAGTGATGAAAATGATCTCCATTCTATCCACAGATGCTTATGAAACTTTCTTGAACACTGACCCTACACCTAAACCTATCTCTTAAAGTGCATTTTTAAATTTTCAAAACAAAACAAAACACCATTTAGTATGTTTTTAAAGCCTTTTGAATTACGTGGGCACTGAAAATGTCCTCATAAATCACCTTCATATTGTAATAACTATGTCATACCCATGTCACAAATTTGTGTCCTTATTAACCACATAAACATGCACACACATACATAATGTTAAAAAAGTACATACATATACTCATATGTATATGCTTTTTAGTATAGCGTTTTCTCAGTGTGGTGATTTTGATGCATGTGACATCCTCAGTAAAACTAAAAACAGGTAATTACAATCAGTGGCCAAATTTTGACAATGGAGGCAATCAGAG
Source organism: Enteromius viviparus (assembly GCA_032353835.1). Taxonomy (NCBI): domain Eukaryota; kingdom Metazoa; phylum Chordata; class Actinopteri; order Cypriniformes; family Cyprinidae; genus Enteromius; species Enteromius viviparus. Next base: position 12,204,989 of record JAUCNO010000279.1, on the reverse strand, counting down.
ATGTCTAATGATTTCACTGACCTGATTTTAATTCTAAAGTGGAAGTGGAAACATTTAATTCCCTTGGTCTTGTTATAAGGAATTAAATTAACCTTTAAATTTTTATGAAAAAAAAAATCATTTACTGAGCACTGAAACTTTCAGAACTCAAAATTTCCACACTGTTTTGTATATCTAACTTGTATAAAATTAAGCATTAGTTGAGCAAAAACACACTAGTAATCAATGATTAAAATGTTTGGTTAATCATGAATTACTAGTGTGTTTTTGCTCAACTAATGCTTAATTGTGAACAAATTAACCATTAATTAATGCTTAACTAATGCATTATTTTGGACCCCTATTCTGAAGTGTAAGTAAAAAAACTATATTAGGCACAATTTCATCAGAGTGTGGAAAATGTCTTAAAATACAGTTTATCTTAAACGTTTGACACGATCCCTTTAGTATTATTTGCTTAATAAGTCCTGCCATACTAATAGTAGAATATTTTACATGCATGTGTCCTTTTGGAGAGCAGGTTATTAGATTTCAACATCCTATCTGTTTACTCTTCCAAATCCCCCTCAGGTTTTGGTATTAGAAGTGTGCTCAGGTATACTTTTCATTCTTGTTTACACAAAGTCTCTGCCCACAGCCCTGGAGATAGTGGGCTTGCTTGTTTTCAGTGATATCACACATACCTCCATTCCTGATAAGCTAATGACTGCTGCTCACTGCAGTGATAGCTCAGCTCTGGCATCATTTGATCAGATGTGCTGTAAGCAAAATAATGTTTACCTTTTCATGTGTGATTAAGCACAATGCATTTTGCAGTTCTGCAGTAAAATAAATATAATTTATTTTTAAAATCATCCCATTGCCATAGTTCTAAAAGAGTGCACCCAACCAAAATGCACATGTTCCAGTTTCTTTTGCGAGCCATAGGCTTGTGCAAATGCTATCCGTCAGCAGATTTGAACTAAATATAATACTATAAGATCATGTGGCAGAATTTATTTTGATTTATGTATTAGAAAGATAATATTATTAACTCAGGATGTTTATGTGGATGCTTCAAGCAACTGTTCACCTCTGGATTTCTGGTGCTCAGGAGAAAATGGCAGTTTGATGGATGGAGTTCATAATTGACTTCATCCACTAAGAGCGCTTCTAATTTTCTCACAACCAGAACAGATGGGGGTGCATGATGAATTAAATATCCCATTTCATTGTAGCGAGGTGTTCTTAAGACATCAGCTTTCCATGCAGTTAAACAATGATACTTTAAAACATTTTACAAATCTAATTCACATATGTATTACAAAACATTTCCTGTAAATATCAGTTATAGCTTTATTATGTTATGAGATACAGTATGGTTTATTATGGTGCAGAATGCTGCTGCTCATCACCTGCATAACCTGTGCATTTCAGAGGTGCTTTAAGGTCATTGGAAAATTGTAAACAGAGATTATTTTAAACTGCTGGGATATTATACTGCTTCCGTTTCAGCTTAGCTTTAAGTTGTCCACTTTTATTTCCTCGATTCTGGTCATTAAGGCCTTCATCAGCATTGCATTAGAGACACTGTATCACTCCAGCTGTGAAATAATATCCACTGAAACAGACAAGCACTTTAAGACCAAATTTGTCATGTCATGGAAAAAAAGAGGGTGAATCAACCCTGAATTCTGCATTTCGAGGTAGGGAGTGCACTTAACCAGGGTCGAAAAGAACCATTAAAGAGTGGAAGCATCTAATCATTAGCTTAAATTCAAACGAAAGGTCTTGTTTCGCAACCATAAGGCCACCTACTGAATAATAGCCAACCATTAAGTGTAAATGTGGCTATTTCTGTCTTTCTGTCATTGTTTACTTGAATCAGTTCAGTAATATATGAAGTGTGACATGCTTTTTGCTATGTTTTTCTAAATGACTGTTATTAAATGGAAGTTATAATCAAAGCGTGGTACTGGCTATACAAGAATCCAGCCACTTCTAGCACATGGTTTAGCTGCACCTATGCATACAATAACCAATACTTCTGAAAGTTACTTTTTAAAGTTGTGCATTACCGTATTGAATTGATTACTTAATGAAAAAGTAACTAATTGTTACTTAGTTTCTTTTTATAAAAAGCAATGCGTTATGTTACTTTTGCGCTACTTTTGTCACAGCGATTGGTTTTGCTTATTTTTTTTTAATAAAAAACAAAACAAACAAGATATATACTTTTTGGCAATCTTAAAGCCCATTTCACATCAAAAGTGGAATAAATAAGCCTCAGGCTCAAGGAAATGCCTTTGCCAATTATTGCCAATTTCTCTTGAATGGATTTGAGGTTCAGAACAGAATAACTAGTAATTGCCCCCTGGGGGTATTTTACTCCACCTGGTTGGGGGCGTTTTACCCCACTGACTATGTTTAAGAAAAAATCATGTCATTCTGAAAACATATTTATATTCTTATTAAATAACAGTTACTCCCTAAATGCACTCCCCAACTGTTCTCATATCATATGTACATATAACAAGCCTTAAAGCACCTTTTTTTTTATTGATGAAAAATATATCACTTACTGTAAAAGCCGTTTTCTCATCAGTCCAACATCAGGGGCAGGGGTTCTTTTACCCCACTCTACCCACTTAATTTCCCTCAAAATGGAGATTATAAAAGGTGATCAGAGGGACATAGAAATAAAGAGAACGGAGGCATTCTGGCAAATGCAATTTAACCTACATTCTCTTCGAATGGCTCTTCGGGTGATGTGTGTGGCCGCATCAATCACACTGCTTTGTCTGAAGACACTCTTAAACGTGAGCATGATGAAATTGCCATCATCTAATAGGACAAGGGGGCGGCCCTATATCTTAACAAGTGGCCAGGTTTAAGTTTACTCTGAATGGAAAACTAATTGATTTGAGGTAACGCAGGGCTGCTGGGAGATCCATTGTCGCACCTTTTATAGTTTAATGTGCTCATCTGATGTCTTGATGTGATGCATGATGCCCTTACCTACAGAGCTGAGGAGATATGGTCGACAGAGCAATAGTGCGCCTTGCCCGTAGGACAGCTATATCAATTTCCTGCAATTGAGTCAAATGCTTGTGTTTGCGCTCCCATCAGCACAAATAAGGAGCTATTGGGGGATGGTCGAGGAGTTTCGATTTCCTGCGGCTGCCGACCGCCCGGGCGTTTGTCACTGTTTCTGCTGCTGGCGAGGAGAGTTGCTGTGCTGATGCGTTGGGAGGGTAACAGATGGGGTTTCTAATGTCATGAAGCAGCTGCTTGTTGGCCAAAGTTAATGATGATGGGCATGTGCATCTGTAGCAAATGCTGAGCTAGCTTACAAGTGAACATTGCACTTTCACAAGGAAATGAGACGGAGGGAGGCAACTGTTACCTGCTACAAACGTGCTGGCTGTGGTCATTAGCAAATCTGCTTCTGCTAGGTGCGAGGGTATTGTGGATATGAGAAAATGAAGGTCACACTAGAGCGTGTATTGCTGCCATGTGGTACAATTACAAACTCCTTGAAACTTTGATGGAGTACATACAGGTCAGCGCGTCTGACCTGCTTAACCGCCAATTATGATTGAATTATATATGAAGAGCTTATTTGCTAAAGCATACATTTATTATGTTATAATGTTTTTATTGTGTGTGTGTGTGTATGTTTTTGTTTGTTTTGTTTAACTGTTTTTTTAAAGTTATTTTTTAACCTACACTCTACAAATGGTGGGTTAAATCCAGCAGTTGGGTTAAATATTTAACCTTTCCTTCTGGGTAGTTTTATTGTACTTAGCTGTTGTCTAAAAAGGACTATACGGCTGGATTAAAAGTAGGGGTGTAACGATTTGAGTATCGTGTATCGCTCCATTTATGGCCATTTTCCAAATCATCCAAGTAATCATCCTAATCCCCTTGTTAGTGGAGACTTGAGTGAGCAGCGAATGTGCGTGTCATTATTTAGTCGAATACACTTGTCAAAGGCAGCAATGTATTTTTTCTCATTATGTCCAGCTGGGATGTTCCTCAACAAACGCAGCATAGTGTGCGTCAGCAGATTCGTTAAAGCACTGATGCATTGCATATATTTTATATATAAAATTTTTTTACATATGAGTTTTTATTCAAATATTAGCATACTTTAAAATATTTTAAAAGATTAAATGTATGTTTATTTGCCACAGTTTAGCTAACAACAATAAAAAGACATTCATGACACCAAAACAGCGACATCTGCTGACTCACACCATGCTACGATCGGTTCATTGTCACAGGAACATCCCAGCTGAAGATAATGAGGAAATTACATTGCTCCCTTTGATAGTGCACTCCAAAAGGCTAAATAATGATATGCACGTGCTCTGCTCAAGTCTCCAACCACAAGGTTGATCACTATGATTTGGAAAATGCAAAAAAAAAAAATGCTAATAGGTTGTAAATTAAATAAAATAATAATTTAATGATTATTTATTCAACTTATTAATGCATGTTAATTTATTGAACGTATAAAGAAATTTTAATTTCAGCACTATTTGGGGTTAATTGTAAGCATGTTTGCCCATATTTCAACCAGCACTGGGTTATTTTTAACCCAGCATTTTTAGAATGTAGTCAAAATAACATAACTGTTACGCCATGGGCATGCCCTGGGGGGTATTCCAGAAAGCTTGGTTAACTTATCATTTGGTAAAACATAACCTCTGGGTTTATTGACCCCAAACCTGCATACTGTGAGTATGTCAGTTCCAACAACCGATAAGAGTAGAACCTCCTACTGGTTACCCAATTTTTAATGGATCACCGATTTCACGAGTCAAAATGGAAAATGACAGTGAAAAAAAGGGAGCGGAATATTTCACAGAGGCGGAGCTAGAAGTTTTAATTGCACGCATATGAAGAATTGATTCCAATAATAATGAATAAAAATCAATACAACTAAAAAATAATGAAGATAACGTTTTGTGTGTTTATTTTCAAGTTAGTTTGGGTGGGTTTGGTTTATTTGCAGCTCTGTTATAAAAACAAAACTGTTACCGAAAAGGTTATCTTCAGAGAGTAAGTTCTTATGGTTACATACATATCCAGAATGTTACCTCCGCTTTTGGAACCGAAAGTTAAGGTTATCCACTAACTTACCCTTAAACTTACCCGGGTATGTCACATAACCTGCTATCTGGAATACACCCCTGGAATACCCCCCTGTGTTCATGTTTACCTTGTCCATGTGCTATGTGTTTGTTTTCATACCTGTTCCCTCATGTCCTACCCAATCTGTAACTCCGCCCTTGCCATTAGTGTTGATCCTCCACCAGCTGTGTGTTCCAGGTGTCCTGCATCATGTCCTTGATTGTCTCTGTATTTAAACCATGCCCCATGTCTTGTTCCTTGGTTAGTTGTTATATGTAATGTATCTGCGTCTGGTCATCCTGTGTTTTCGTCAGATTCCTGTTGTTTTCATTAAATGTTGATTATTCCGGGAATTCCTCTGTCCCTCAAGGTGGTGACAGTTTTGTTTTAACACTAAATGCAAACTAAGAGCTTGGTCCATAAATAAATTAATAAATAAATATTTGTTGAGCCAGTATTTTTTTTATTTATTTTTTTTAAGTTTCCACTATTGTAAATGTTAGTTCAGCATTTTTCTTAATTGATCTTTGCTTTGGGTTTAATATCGGCTTCAATGTGATCGGGGCTAATGAGCTGATAATGTAAACTCAACAGACATCAGTGATGTAAACAGTGAGCAGCTCAGCATAAAGAGAAGTTATGTTTGTTTTAATTACCCGCAAGGCAGCTTATAGTTAACAAAGAGGTTGAACACTGTACAGTGAACAGATGCTAATTGTTTTGATTCAGCATTAGCATTCGTGAATACAACAACAGTATTCCGTCTCACAGTATAAAAAAAAACTCAGCTGAACTGATTTCTTTGTAGCCTCTGTGAATAAAGTGTTAAATTACAACAAATCAGTCTGACTTCAAAGCCAAGTTAACAGGGTCCTTGGGGGGGCAGCTTTGTGATTTCATTTTGTTTGATACAGAAAGGGAAAAGGATTCAGCGCTTGATTGAAATTGGGCAGTTATCTGAGTTTCTGTCATTAACACAGACCAGACTGTTTCTACTGTTTCCCTCTGGCAGTCCCTGTCATGTATGATGCTATGATGTTTAAACACATATCATTGTATGTAAGATCATACATAACATATGTAGTGACATGATCCAAGGAGGAAGACCATATTTCTGAGACAGTGCTCTGGTGGATTGGAAAACAAGCTAAAAACGTGTTGAAGTTGTAGTGCTTCAGGGAATGGAGATCCAATTACCCCCCCCTCTCTCTTTCTCACTATTTTTTTGTATTGCTTGACTTTCCTGTCCATTAAAGGTATAAAATAGCATTAGGAGTACCCTTAAGGACTACATTAAGGGCTACATTACTGCTTAGATATACTGTACACAAATGCATTGTTTATACTTCATACACTAATGTTCAAAACTTTGGTAGTTTTTTTTTTTTTTTTTTTAAAGAATAAGAAGCCTCTTTAAAGTCATCAAGGCTTCGATTATTTGATCAAAAATACAACAAAATAAGTAATCATTCTAATATGCTAATATCAGGAAACTGATTATAATCAATGATAAAAACAGCTATGCTACTTAAAATGTTGAAATACACACATTTATAACATTCTAAATATCATTTTTGTCACTATTGATGAATTTAATGATTTTTTTGCTCAATAACAAAATTAATTTCTAGTATTCAGCTAAAAACGGCCATCAGAAAACAAAATTATTTGAGAATAAAACATATTAAGATCCCCCCAAAATATGATTACATTCTATGAAATAATAGGAATGGTTTATATGAAGTAGATTTAGTCTTGGCAAGCAGAGAGCTTTTTGCAGAGGTCAATCCGCAATGAATTACATTTCCTGCTCTCCTGATGTCAGACTGTTTCTTTCTATTACAATGTCTGTCGGGGAGCAGCATGATTTAATAAACAGTCATTTTATTTCATCTCTCTGTCTAGCAATCTCCTGATGAGAAGCCTCAAGGAGTACATTATGTCTCCTGGATCCATTTAAATGATTTGCATGAAAGATGTGTTGAAAACTGATTCGGGCGTCCTAATCAAGCAAGCTTACTCATGAGACGATCTGTCTATATAATGCTCTTCATCCTTTTGTGCTTCTCAGGCACATTGATGGATGTTATTATTATCCGCATAGTCATTTTATTTAAAGTCTGAGAAACTCCAAGCGTATGAACAGACGTGCTGCTGTCTACGGCGCTCAGAGATTCATCTAATTCACGGGAAAGCGAAAATGTCAGCAACGACTCTTCTAAAAAAAATTTGCTGAGCTGAAATTTTATTTTGTCAGAAGCTCAGATGTTGAATGCACATTGATTAGTTGCGTCTTTCCAAACGCAGATTTGATGTGCCACCAACTGAAAGGATCCAGTGACAATGAGAAAAGGGAATTTACGCGGCGTGTGCCTTCATCAAAACTGAAAACGGATATGTGCTTCTCCTCTTTAACGCTTGCCACATCTCATAACCAGCCGGTGTGTCTTTTTTCTCCACACTTCAATATTTTGACTTCACAGTCAATATTTTTTTTCCCGCGTTCCTTCCGGCTCATCGGCACTTCTGAGACAGAATGACAGCCGAGGGGGTCCTCTTACAAAGGGAAGCAATCTTCAGTGCGGTCAGGTCCGCCGTTGGACTATAAGGAATAGCTTATCTTTACGGACTGACTGTGAGAACTTAAAATAGTAAGAGTAATACCATCCTTTTATTAAAAAGTGGATGTGGAAGCAGGAATGTTTAGAAAAAAAGACAAACCAGCTTTAAACAGCTATTGAATTAGGCATGATAGTATTCTATCAAAGTGTCAAATAAATAGAAAAACAAATAATATCAAGGGTTACTGGGGCTAGTTGTCACATTTTATTGCAGTGAATATTGTCATCGTTTGACAACTTGTTCTATTATGATTACACTCTATAGGGTAAGTTGTCACAATGGAGCCAGCTGTTTTTAACATAATAGCAGATGTGGCAATTTGTAACTTGAAAATGGTTCCAGTTATTTTACCAAAATCGCAAACTGGTATAATCATATTATGTCAGATTATTAGAATAATTGTAAACACACTGGTTTGTGGTGCAAATAGTTTTACTAGCTTTAAACATTTTGGGTATTCACAACAGATATAAAGCCACAAAATATGGTGAAATTGGTATTTTAGTTTGGAGGATAAACTCATAAAAATTATTCTTACTTAGAAAACACATTTGTGTAATTGGACTTGTGACTACTGAAATAAAGCCAGCATCGCGTTTACATACAATCTATAGGCTACAATATATAAAACATGTGATGTTAGTCAGCGTTTTGTTCCACTGAATGAAACATTGCTCCAATTTTTTGTTCAGCAAGTTATATTCTCTATGGGATTTGATCAGCGTCACAATTACAGGTCAAAAAACAAAAGATAGGAAAGCCTTACTGTGATATTACTGCATATTAGCTGTACAATTATATTCAATTACCCTTCTTTTTCAAAGAAAAAAAAAGTTTCTGTTTTATATCCATAACACTTTTTCTGTGACTGACATTTTTATGATGGATCACAAGGAGTACTGTTCATATATTCATTATTGCACATCTCCAAGCCATAATTCAATCCATGAACAAATACACAAAGCACACTGACAGTGGAAACAAACGACTTTTCCCAAATGATCTAATTTCATTCTTTCATTATTACAGTGCGAGTGCAGGATGAGCCGAGCACAGAAAGCCATGCTAGAGTCGTTGGAAAAATCGGTAGTAAGACTGTCACGCTGTTGTGACAGAGTAAGACGTGCAGAAGGGCCTGTGCAATCACAGGACCATCCACCCGTGCAATTTCCTCCAGAGCTCTGTCAGAGCTCAGAAATCACACAGCCGAGCCGGGTCTGCGCTCCACGCTGGGTTACTGAGCACTCACAAATAAGCCACTGCTGCACGCCATGGAGTCAGACCTTCCCATTCATCTCCATATTTGAGCCATTGCGACCAGCCCTGCAGCCGAATGCCTATCAACTGATCTGGTGAAGGGCCTGAATTGAAAATTTATGAGTGGGGATGCTTGTCTTTATGTGTTACACTCACTCGGTGTACGTATGAGTTCATCAAACTGAAAAATTATTTCTGACATAGCCAATAGCCAGACCCATGATTTATTATGGGAATTGAATCCTTATTTTTGATGTAAGTTCTGATTTCTTGATGTTATGGGTAGTTTGCTGGCATTACTGGCAAACTTTGCTATCATTTAAGTCTAATAATGATTTCTCAAGAATTTATGACAGTATGTTGCAAGCAACAAATATATTGCAAATATTTCATTATAGTAGATTTTTTACCAGTGTCCCAGTTTTTTAGAGGGCTCTAAAAACAGGCCTTTTCCCCCAATAGCTGACAGTTTGCTTTCCGCAAGAAGTATACATTTTTCTAGTAATTCTAAAAAAAAGTCTTGGTTATGTATGAAACCCTCGTTCCCTGATGGAGGGATGAAGACGTTATGTCGTGACGACAGGGGTCTTTCCTAGAGCCTTGATTCGCTCTGCTTAAGAGAAAATGCCAATGGAAATTGGCAAGTGGTTAAACAATCTTGGTCCTCTCACAACCTTGCAGCACTACAAATGTTGATAAGTGGCACGTGTCAGACAATTGTTATGCAAATGTCATGACTCTCCCATCGCCCCAGAGCAGTTCGCTGATTTTGATACCTGTAGGGACCAGAGTGAGTCCACTGCTGCAGGAGAGGCCAGGACTGTTGTTCCTGAATAAGCAATTTTTTATTTCCTGAAGGGATTTCAACCTTCCGCAAGAGGGGTTGTAACCTCTTGCAAGTCTATGGCAAGACAATGGGGAAGCGGACCTTTTGAAAAGGGCGCTACGTAGACCACATCCTACCAACAGGATGTGACATGTGGAACCCTAGTATGGAGTCGAAATGGTGCAGTACAACATATGATCTTGTCTCTAAAGAAGAAACTGGCTCAACGCAAAGACTGTAGTATCTTTCTAGTATATTTTTTCCAAAGAGTGTATCTTTGTAGTATATTTTCCCAAAGGTTTCGGCTCCACCTCATATTCCTCCTCGGCTGAGAAAAGCCCGGATGAAGGGGAGGGGCTCAGGATTGTTTAACCACCTGCCAATTTTCATTGGCATTTTCTCTTAAGCAGAGTATATTAGGGCTCTAGGCAAGACCCCTGTCAAAGTGACTGACAGACAGGGAACCATGTTTCCTGCAACCTCAGCAGCTCTTGCCGGATTGTGCATCATTCAGAGCTACAATTTGAATGTAAGTTGGGGGGAAAAAAAAGGAAAGAAGTAAAATCAAGTTGGTCAGTACAGCATTGTGGTGTTGGCTAAAAACAGTTATTAGAAAGATTATTTTAATATTAACTAGTTATTTAATTTATAACTTTATTAAAGATTAATTGACTTAATATAACTTAACTTATATATTAATATATATTTTTTTGTAATAGTTTAGTATAGATGGATAGATTTCTTTGTAATTATTTGTAAGGTTAACTAGCAATTTTTGAGTGATTCGTTAAAATAATTTTACTATGATTCATTTATTTATTATTATGGAATATATTTTATTTATTTATTTATCAAGTATGTATTCTACTATTATTACTTGCACTGATAGATAAATAGACCCTGAGTTTGGGTAGTCTCTGGTCTTTTTTTTAGGTTATGCAGTGCACGATAAAACAAGTTGACTTGTCAAATCTTGAGTTAAGTTTGCCTGAATGTTGTTTTTATTAACTCGGCTGAGTTAGTTGACACAGCTGGACATATGATTTCAACGAATCAGCCACCGTGCAGACAGCATGTCTGAAGTAGAATAAAATAATAGAATAAAATAGTCTTTTCTAGGCCACTGATGTGACTGGAGTTTTCATTGCAAGCGAGTTCACATCATTTCAAACAGATTTGTCAAAACTAGTATGCATTTCTTTTGGTATAAACCTTAAAATGAACAAAAAATTGCACCATCAGCACAACAATGTGTTATAAGAGTTGACGTGGTGTCTATATCTCCCTTTCTTTTCGAAATGAAACCTTTTGTTGACCTTTATGTCTTTCTCTGCTGTACCGAATACAAACTGTATGAATAAAACCACTTCTGGAAAGTAGCAAGGTTTTTTGGTGACTGTACACATGGCGTGAGTTACAGGGGAATAAAAGCTGGCCAATTTAAATGTTCTGTTAACCACTATCCCAAAGGGACATGTTGTTCCACAGTTCCCGCTTTGCTTGAGTGGGTTCACATAAGGGCCAGAATAGGAAATGTAAGTGTCTGAGCAAGAATGGATTAAAAATGGTCCTCCAGAACAAAAGTAAAGATGTTTAAATGTATTACCAATCCAAGTCTGGGGAGAATATGTATCCTGAGAGAACACTTCTGCAAACACCAAAAAGGTAAATAAAGGGGCTCATGCGTTATCATTTAGGTGAGACACCAGCTGTGTCTTCTTATTCTTTTTTTACAGTGTAATTCCTCACAGTCATGTCATTCCAACGGGTGTCTTCAATTTAGCCAGGCGATGAGAAGCGCTGGAAATTTCCTGCACAGAGCAATGCGTTACATTTTAATAGAGCAACACCTGCGAGGGCAGGGGAATAATGGCTCTCTTGAAATAAATTAGTGGGGCTTTATTGAGACCTGTCATGGGCCAGACAATGGCTCCCTGTGCCCAGAGAGTTCTTGTGTGCTAGCTGGAGAATTCGTTTAAAAAGCTTGGAAACCCAATTCCTTCACTTCCTCAGTTTCTTTCTTGTGACAGTCTCGCTACTTCCATCTCGGACTTAATTACCTTTTCATTTTTCATTTGCCTCCAGATTTGCCTCAAGCCTCAATTTGCTCTCTTTGGAAGAAACGTGGAGGAAAAATAGAACACCTAAAGTGAATGTTTAATAGTCTTATGTAATATTACTTTGTGTGTGCCATTCTGCATAGGCCTGTGGGGTGCACACATAATCCAAGATGAACTATACCTAATACTGATGAGTATATTCCCTTTCAACTGGCAATGTAAAAACAAATATATATATTTTCCATCCATTTGCAGCACACTGTATCAGTATACACTAATACTAATAAACAATGTAATGTATATTCGCCAGTCATAAATCTCATACATCAGCCTGGGCCTGCCCATACTTCCTGTGACGCTACATTCAATTTCGCAAGCAAAGTCAGTCTGGCAAAGCTGCCGTTTTAGAGCATTTTAGACTCCCAAAAAAGTGTGAAACAATGAGAATTTGACCAATGAGATATTTTTGTATGAAAAAAGTTGCCATTATAATTCATCATCATGTCATTTCTTCAGTTGATCAAAAATATAGAAAATTCAATGACTGCTTTCAGTTCTCTTTTTCATACAGTTACATACAGTTACAGTGAACAGGGACTTAAAGGCAGGGTATGCGATTTCTGGAAGCCAGTGTTGATATTTGACCACCAAAACAAACACGCCCCTAACCCCAAAAGCGTCTTGCCCCTTTGATAGCTCCACCTCACACATACATACACTAGCTAAAGAAACCCAGTCAAGGAGTTCTGTGAAACAAAGCAGTATCAATGTTACACTGTCTATATGGGACGCGAGTGGCATGACAAAATACTCTAGAAGTCATTAATGATGCTAACTTACATAGGATTTGAGCGATGAGACAAATCTCAGACAGAAAACTGTTGCCGCATTCTATTTACGATGCGCTTACATAAATTTCAAATGATTCCCAACGGTTGCTTTATCACGTTCAGTGTAACTCACCTATCAAGAAGAACCAAAACAACCTTGGCGTCCGATCGCAGGCTTTCCACTCCTTAAGCCCGAATTTATAATCTATGAAGTATTTTCGTATACCTTGCCTTTAAGATTTGTAGCTTAAATAACACACAAAAGTATGAAATATAATAGTATTAGGGAGAAATAGACTGAAATGTGAGGATCAGGGTGAACTAAAATCTTTGAGTAACAAAAAATAATGGACCATTTTGCCCAAGAAATGTAATTGACATTGGGATGTGATCTAGTTTTACCAGCCTAAACTCCTAAAAGCCTAAAAAATACAAATACATTCACCTTTTTTTTTTTTTTTACTGCATTTTTCTGTCATAATCAGTAGTACCCTTTAAAAACCCCATTTTAAATATAACCTCACAAACATGCACATTTGAGGAAAGAACAATACACAGTGCTATTAATCATTTGATAGGAGTAAACCGTGCCACTTAGAACATTTACTCTTATTTGGGACAGTTAGATTCCTCTGCTTTCTAGGCCCAGGTTGATACCAACCAGACTTTGCTGAGGAAACAAATAACAGGATTTGTGCTATTAATAAAATAACACTCCAGACCCACAGGTATTTCACAAATATCTCTCTCATCAAACATCCTAAGCAGTTAATCAAAAGCCACCAATTGTTTCCCTAATGCATTCTGCTGTATTTAGCACTACTGAAATTACTCTCACACCTAGAGACAAGTACATACATGCAGGGATGATCTGGGTCGTCATGTTAAGCTCTCCAGAGAGAGGATGATTTTAGGACACTTTTAAATGAAATGATAGTTATTCCGGTGAATATTTATAGTGCAAAGCTTAGATTTGTCAGTGGCGTGCAAAGCCCAATGCTGTGTACCAAATGAAAGAATTTGCATGTTTCATCTTTAACAAAACAATGAGTTAATTAAATTGCCCACTTCATACTGTCATTCGGCAGCATAACAAATTAAAATTGTCCAGTGTGATTAAACGGGGTGATTGTCTTGTAATTATTCTTTATAATTAGTGCTGCAGAGTTAAAGCATATTCTAATGTCAAAGGACAGGATGGCTTAATCAGAATGAAGATTAACATAGACAGCAAAAGTCAATTTTTAAAACAGATTGAACACTGAACATTTCGATACTACACTGCCATGACTTGAAGTCTATCTATCTATCTATTGGTATCTATCTACCTATCTATCACAGTCTCAGCAGCAGCATGGAAATTAAAAGTCACCCGTGACGCACAGAGGAGTGGATTTTTGTATTAGAGAAACAGCCTGTCATTTGGGACATGGCCTCAACATTTCTAAATGAAATGATTCACCCAGATTGTCCCAGCAATCCCCCATGGAACGGACACATCCTGCTCCGAGTTCCTCCCTTTGGAAGCCATCTTGTCTTCTCAATAAACTAATAGAGCCCTTTGAGATGTGTGTTATTTCTGGAGAGCAGATCTTTGCATGGTCCTGCTCTCTTGCAAATGAATCTGGGGGTCTGTATTTGAGGTCCGTATTGGCCTGAAATCTTCCTGACATCTTAGAGTGGAAGAAAAAGGATTGCTGATGAATTGGCTGGGGGTGCAGAGATTTGAGACGGAGCCCAGGGGCCGGGCAATGCCCTCAGGATTGACACTTTCAGAGACGTCCGTGTCGCCTTTACGGAAATGAGACTCTTTCCACGGCTTGAATATATTTTACTCTGAAAAGTTGAGAATCGTCACACATACACATTCACACCACGCCATGTGCACGGTGCCAAATGCATACTTTTAATTCCTAAAAGCATCAAACCATAACTTACTTCAATTTGATCTACAGCTGCCCTGACAAGTCTATATACCAGCTCATTTCAAAAGCCAGAAGCATATGCAACCGAATTACTAACCTTTGTCACATAGTTTCCTTTTTTCAAAGTCAGTAAATAAGTCGATCGTGAGAAAAGCAAGAGGCTAAACTCATTATAAATCTTGACAGGCTGATTTTTTACTCCCAACAATTCTTAAAACGGAGAGATTTTAATCAAGGCAGTTTAATGCCTGTGCAGCTCTTGGTTATTAAAATCTGATGTGGCAGGAGGGTTTTTTTCAGGTGCATGCTGGTAATTAGATTGAGAAAATCAGACAGAGGTCTACTCAGCAAAGATTGTCCATTTCCTCTTGGCTGTGGCATAATTTAAACATGAGATAGATGAACTGATTTGAGGGGTCAGATCAATGACCGTACACAGCCACTAAGAATCTCTTTCTTGGTGATATTTACCACAAAACGACAAGATCAATTTATACTCACTCTAACACAGTAGATAAGAGTGATCAATCACAAGCTCTAGGCCTCTGTTACTAATTTCATATCTGGAGGGCGGATTTGATGGAAGCTTCTTGGAATTCCAGGAGCATTTACAGAATTGCAGTTGATTTGAATGTGGTTCAGGTACTCGGCGACGGTGCATAATTCACTTTGGATTGAGTTCTCTGAAAAAGAGTCAGTTGGGCAGAATTGTAATGATTCTTTAGAGAGGTGTTTAAACAGGAATCAATGAAGGTGTCTCGGTGCAGGTTTGAGTGTGATAACCCCCTTTCTCCTTTTCTTATTCTTGCAAAGACAAGCGAAATGCCTGTGGTGCTTTCAGGTCTGCGAGGAGATGGTCTTAATTTTGTTTGGTGCATATTAATTTGAAATAGGGTGTATTGGATTTAAGTGGAATTATTATTTGAAATATATACCAAACAGTGTGTCTTTTAGTCCGTCCTGGCTCAGAGGAAGTAATCTCAGTGTGAATTAATGATCTGGCTAATTTTAGGAAGCCGTGGGGTGTTGGAGGATTCCTGTAAGAACAAGAACATTGCAAGGTTAAATCCCCGGAGAGATCCAACATTTCATCCCACAGAGTGAAATCTTAAATCTCCCGATTCTGTTTTGACACTACATTCGAGAGTAGCCTAGCCAACATAAAAAGATTTGGCCCACCTACAGCACACAAGACAATTTGAACAAGCCATAGACAGCTAGATTTTTACATTTTCTGCTTGAAAAGACTGGATAAAAAATTTATAATATATATAGGAATATTAATATGTTTTTGTCACGTCCAGCACTCCAGCTTTCTATGTACTCTGGGTTTTGTGTCTGTTTTCTTTCTTGGACTCCATTCCCTAGAATGCACCTCTCTTTCACAGCTTTTCCAAATTAGGTTCAATGATTCAATTAGCTCCACCTGTGTATATATACCAATCTGTTTGTCTGTCTGTCACGGATCATTGTTTCAGTGTTTACCGTCAACCCTGTGTATTCATTCGTGTTCCAGTTCCCTGTTTTCTAGTCTGTTGGATTTACTTGTTTGCCGACCTTTGCCTGTTCCCGGATCTTCGTCTTGCCTTATCCCCTGGACTCTGTTTACTGGTATCTGACCTTTGCTTTGTTTATACTTTTACTCTTTTGTCTATGCTTCCACTGCCCCCGTTTGCCAGCGCTCAATCTTGTCTGTCCGACTCTGAGTTTAATAAAACAGTTTTACATATGAACCCGCAAGTCGTTCTCAAAACAGTTTTCTAAAAATGCAGTTTTATTGAACTTTCTTTAATCAAGTGATCATGAACAAGAGTATTAAGCACCTTTTATATAAAATGTATAAAAATGTTTCTTTAGCAACAAATTAAGGATGCAAAGCAAATATCATGTGGTACAATGTCATCACTGGAATAATTACATTGTGAAACATATTTTTTTTAAAAACTACTGCCAAAAACATCCACATATAACATATGTGACATAACCCGCATATAAACCATACATGAAATTACCCCATATCAGAACTATACAGGTGGAACTGGGGAAGGCCAAGGGTTTCTGAATCATGCCACAGTTTCTACAGCAAACACTAGCCAAGTTTTGAATGAGCAGAAGGCTCATTGGCTTCTGATGTGTGAATAATAATGTAATTATATTAGACTGAGTAACCTATTGACTTACCCTCTAGTGTGTTATGACAGAACTTTGCATTTTTTAACTATTGTAGACTTTATGTAACACTTCATAAAATATAATATTTTATGGTCCTTGACATTCCAAAATCTGGAATTTTTTAACAATAAGCTATGCAAAATACATCTTCAAAATTCTAGCTCTCATTCGGTACCATTATATAAATTTCCTTCTAAGTTTCCTATTAAAACAATACTGGAAGCACCGATGAGACTCCATTTAGAGTCCATCTACAGTCACCTTGTATCAACATTTTGAATGATTCTATCAATAAAATAGCTCAGGTTATTGCATGGCACAAAGCAATCTCTGAGCATCCTGCAGACACAGACTAATAAACTCCAGGTAAACCCAGAGTTGAAGACAGAGTGAGCATTCTCTCTTTGCCCCTTGCTGTCCATCAGGCAGGTTAAAGCATTTGAGTGGACCGGATCACAGAGACAGAGATTCCACTGGCCCTGACCCTGTCGGCCTTCAAGATTAAAGCGCCATGCAGTATTTGTCAATCAGGCCAATTGTACTGGCCAGCTTGTGCTGACGGACTGAAAGTGTGCAGCAGAGGAGATGATGCATGTTGCTTGGCTCCCACTGAGAACGGCTTGTGAATGGATGTCTGGAAGACCTCCAAAACTTCCTCCTTCATTTTATTTAGAGGGGATCAATAACCTAAGACAGGGCAGACCACACCGCCAGTGCCCAAGTAACTTACACTTGCCATTTGTAGGTTACTTGTAACAATGTATATGTGGTTTGGACTTTATAATGACTTTCTTTTGACTTGCAGAAATCATGATGATGGTTTGGTATCAGTGTTAATATTATCAATGTTATTATTATCAATACTATCTGTGTAAACCTACCTGGTCTCATGGCATAAATGTGACTGGATGCACGTTTTAGCCTGATATGAAATACGTACCAACAAGTACGTATTACTGCAGTTTCCAAAAGAAATGAACACTATTTTTCTATGCAATAAAACTCTGACACCTTTTATTCCTTTTCACACAAATTTACAGAGTTTTGATTAATAAAGCATAATTTTCGCACAGTTACTTGAAAAAAATCGTACAATGACTTCAAACCAGAATATGCTGGGATTAGGGGTGTAACGGTTCACAAAAATCACGGTTCGGTTCGATTCGATACAGTGGTGTCACGGTTCTATATGTTTTTGATACAGCAAAAATAAAATAAAAAAAGAGAATTTCTTTGATTTTTTTTCACATTTTTAACATAAAAGTTTGTTTTCTTTTACTTTGAACAAACAATGTAGCAATACTTCACATATCTTCTGGGATTTCTTTTTAGCATAAATAAAACAAAACCTCCTTTATAACCAAAACCAAATGCTCCTTAAAAATTTAATATTGTAGTAATTGTAAACTAATAGAAAGAAAAGAACAATTTTGTTTTAAAATGGAACTCTATTTCAATCATTTTTTTAAGTTTTTTTTTTTTATGTATAGAAAGATGAGTGTGTCTACATTTTCTTCAGACAGCACAGATCATGTCTTCAACACACGGGCCACTGTTGTGCTTCAGCTAAAGAAGATTACAATCTTTCTGTTTTTTGAGGGCTAAATAGCATTTAGCATTTTCATAAAACCCGCTTTAAAATCTGCGGCTATAAATGTACCGATCGCTGTTACCGATCGATTGTTTTGCCCTGTTGAAAATTTCTGCCTGAATGTCGCAGATATAGTTTGTAATGTGCGTGTTTCTTGATTTCGTCTGTTTGGGGGTGGGAGGGGCAGACAGCACGTATTCTGTCCCGTCTTTTGCGCTGCCTTGTCGAGCGTAGTACTGAAAACATTATATTTTACACACTTTATTCTCTTTTCCTTTTTCTTTTTTTTCTGAATCGTTCGGTTTGTAATGCGATCTGAACCGAAAGCCTCGTACCGAACTTTTCAATACGAATACAGTTATTAGAGTTGTATTTGGTGTATAGTATATTTCCAACAGAGCATTAACTTTTAGCAGCAGTCCACTGATATATCAATTCTGAACCACTGCAATACATACCCACATCTATGTAATAAAAATGTACCAGGGTTCACATACTGAACCTGTATTTTTGCGCAACGCAGTGTAGATTTCTCTTTGAAACTGCAGCAAAACATGCAGTAAAGCATGTAAAAATGCCGTTGCACAAAACGTGCACAGAGGTACATAAGTTGGTGTAAACAATGGTTGTGCAGCATAAAGGTTTTGTGGAAACAGTGATACATTTTTCAAGGTTTTGATGAATGATGAGGTTCTTTGTAACAAGTTTTCACAGCCAGTTTTTTTCATTTTAGTGTGTCCTTGCTGATTAAATTATTCAAATAAAACAAAACTATAAATAACAATCAATGTATTATAATTTATGTTTATATTATGTGACTCATAACTGATTTCACTCAATGAAAACCTATAGTTACAATATGCTTTTTTTTTTTAGGTCAAAATGTAATAACAGAAAGGCTAAAAATGGTATAAACTCTTTGAGATTTGACCCTTGACTACTTAACAACTTATTTTAACTGGAAAGTTATTAAATTAAATAGACACATGGAGACAAGTTAAATTTCTGTAAACGTGAAGTGAAGTAAGAATGAATGCACAAGGGCACAGCCTGCAAATGCTAATGGCACAAAACATGTACAACTAAGAGAACAATTAAGCATAGATTTAAAATGCCAAGGAAGTAATCATGCAATTACCACGCTTTCATTACTGGCTGAGACACACTGATGTTAAAAGAACACCTGAAAGAACAGTTTTTTCCCTATTTGATCCCTTCTTTCACTGGTTACATTTATCACATGTACTTCCTGTCTCAGAGTAAAGGCCACAGTCAAGGGGGTCAATACATTTTTAGTACATCAACAACAATAGCCCGCAAAGCCAGGAGAGCTGAGCAATTAGAGGTTTTGGCTGGGACCCTGACTTCCTTGCTTGGACAACCTGCCATTGCTTTACCATGGGGGGCTTCTGAATTAAACTACTGACATTCACATAGCAGCTGTTATTGCTCCTGACTGTGTTTGATATCGTATCACGCAGGTCATTTATGCCTCAGCGATACTGGCTGGAGTTCAGGTTTTACTCGGCTGAACCCAATCCTGACCCTAAATCGTTTTACTGTAAAGGCTCAGGGTTTAATAAAGTATTGCATACAGCAGTTCATGTTCAAAATGAGTGTACAAGAAAAGAAAGCCCAATAGGTCCGGCAAGCTGAAATATTGTCAAAAATAAAGTTAGACAGAATTTTATGGAAGCAATATTTGAGTCTTGTCAGAAACCCACGAGGCAAAGCATGCTAGAGCGAGTCTTGAACTTTATACATTAAAAATACAAGTCACTGCACATGGCTAAAATATCAAGCCTTATATTAGCTTTTCCAGTCAGTGGTTTTGTAAGTCTGCTTTTGTTTGCCCACACTGAATGCAAAGCTGTGCTTTTCTTCCGGAAAGGTCCAATCTCCTGATCTGCGTGAATGAAGGTCACTTGTCAGCCTGACAGCCCTTTGATACACGAGTGCTATAATTAGCATATTGAAGGAACATTAAGCTCTTCATTAACTGTGCCTTGATCAGCAATTAGCACATATGAGTGCAATTAAATTCACATATTTACTTTAACAGTTGAAGGCGGGTATTAGTCATCATGAAATCTGGAGAATAGTTACTCATTAAACCAAAAACAAAATGACCCTCCCCTATTTAATGGATTAATACATCTAAAAATGTTAATGTAGTTTTTTCAGGATTCTTTGATGAATAGAAAGTTCAAAAGAAGAGCATTTATGTCAAAATGAGAATGTAAAAGTCTTTACTCTTTACTGTGTCCATGCTGAATACAAGCATTTTTGACATTATATATTAATTAACATTACAGTATAAATTTTTGGGGATTTTTTTTCTTACCTTCGCTCTCATGTTACTTTTTTTCTCTCAAAAGGCAAGATCTAAAGAATATTCACGCAGGTCACAAAACATTGTCAATTCATGGATTATGTATTTTAAGCTCCAGAATATAAGTGTGACATAAAATGTTCCATACAACTCTATTAAATTATGCACTAGATTAAAAGTCTTTTTAGGTCATTGAAAAAACTTGTGTGAGAAACAGACTGTATCATGCATCATTTATATCTCTACTAATCCTCGCCTCTAACAAAGCTCTTGAATTATATTGGTCTTCATTGAATATAAATATCACAATGAACTAATGTTTTGTTTTTTCACAATTTTTTTTTTAATCAATCAGTTAATAAAGACATAATTTTTGGGTGAATTATGTTAGAAAACGACTAAATTCTATACATATATATAACAAATTAAGCTGTGCCTGTTCTCTCTCTTTCTCTAAAAGCAACCCCTTACCTTTTTATGGGATCACATTCAGCACACTCGTCGCACACATTCACGTACCTTTATCCAGTGTAACGTAAAAACGTAGCATGTCAGATTGAGTACTATCGTCTTTTATTGTGACTTTATCTGTCAGTATTTTCAGTGCTCTCCGAGAGCTCTGATTGGTGATGGGGCAATGCATCATGGGGTGTGAGAAAAGGACTCAGTTTATCAGTCACCCCTTAGATAAAGACAGAAAATCCATGACAAAGTACTCCACAGCAAGCAAACGCAGACCTCAACTGCAGACCTGATAATCTCGCAAGACTGACAGCGCCAAGAATCACACATTTTCATTCTGTTTGGTTCCCTCTCTTTCTCCTCGATCGCTCACACTGGGGATCTGACAAAAGAGAAAAGAGAGATAGACACAGCTTTCAGGCCTTTTTTGATAGTGTCAGTCCATCTTTTGGCAAAGTCACATTTCCTTTTTTTCCCATTACTGCAGAGGAGTAACCTAATTCTCTTCAGAAAGGTCACTTATCGAAGGGTACAACATCCATCACTCTGAGTAAAGTCATTACTGTGACTTCATTTTCTTGATCTAATCCATCGCTGAGGATTTCAGCCATATATAACATTCATTTCATGTCTGGATATAAATATGTTTTACTGTACATCAGGATACGCATTATCTGAAAAGCAGGTTTTATTGATGCCCTCGAAAGCAGCAAATTGTAAAAAATAATTTAACCCTCATGTTCTATTGAGCTTAACTTGACTACTTTAATGTCTGGAGTCCTAGAGACCCCAGTGATGTTAAATGTATTAAAATAATAATCGTAGCTTATTTTCCCTTCCACTTCATTTAATAAGTTCCTCTAAATCAATCAAAACCCAACAGAGAGACTTTATTGAAGCTTTAACCCACAAAGCTGGTCTTCAGCACTTCAGAAATGTTAAAGTGTTGGTATTAAATGTAAAGTCATTTTTCCAAAGATTAGGCAAAGTCAAGCATCTCCAAACAGATCATGAAAGTTAAATTAATTCAATGACATTTGGCATTTAATGTACACTTAACCTCTCGAAAACTTTACATGTTTACTTTTTTGCCTCAAGAAATTAAAATGTTGATGCAACATCACCTGATCTCATTCAAATGTGCATTATTTAACTTCTTTTGGTGATGGATTGCAAGCCTTGGTGAGAGACTATTGACAGGCCATGTGACGCATTAATCCGTTAAAGGGCAAAATTTGAGATGATGTGCACAGAAACAAGTGTGATAAACAAAAACATAGACTCAGAATAACATCTTGACCTAGATAAACAGAATAAATCAAACTGCTTGACACTAATTGTATATCCATTGGGCAAACATGCATATTTCTACAGAGATACTAGATCAACATTTGGTAACAGGATGGAATATGTGGCTGACATATTGAAAAATGTGTCACCAAATGGCAATGGATTTGGGGATCTTCAGCAAAGAGATTTTGGGAATAGACTTTATGCAACCCATTTTTCAAATCGGATACATCAGCATCCATCTGGTTTTGGTGATATGCAAAGGCGATGTCTTGTGTTTCACAAAGTTTACATCTAACATTTTATGCAAATAGAATAAGCCGTTCTACATTAGGGTGTAGCTGGGGAAAATTTAGGAAACACAAATGCCATTCTCACACTGATTTTTGCCCACCCTCACCCCAAACAAATCTTGGAAATTTGTGTTTTGTTGGTATTTTTGGTGAACCAGCCTTAAGCATGCAATGTTTTCTTGGGAAATGCCAATCTAGTTCCTTTTCAGGAACTCGAGCTGCGTCGACAAGACGCTTTGGGAACGCCCTCAGCGTGACGGCTCTGAACAGTGTGTAGAATCAGCCAATGGTGAATTGGGACGTCAG
>JAUCNO010000279.1:12156390-12181805 GCA_032353835.1 Enteromius viviparus | reverse complement strand
TTCACCATTGGCTGATTTTACACACTGTTCAGAGCCGTCACGCTGAGGGCGTTCCCAAAGCGTCTCGTCGACGCAGCGTCTCGTTCCTTCAAGGAACAGGGTTATATACATAACCTGAGACGTTATCATTCCCTGCTGAAAAATAATAAACTAACCTAAGTTGGTTTAATAGTCTCTCAGCCCGGTTGGGATTATTTCAGCTGGTCAGACCAGGGTTATTAAAGCTAATACTAAAACTAAAACCATATTTGCTGACAAACCATATTTTATAATTGAAGACAATAGGTTGCTTTAAACAGTCTTTTTTCTCTCCAGCAGGGTATTTCTTTCTGGAAATGCAAATCTAGCTTGTATTTATATGTTCAGCTATATTATATACCAAGCACTATATTTCATGTAATCTATTTAGTCAAAATCTGTTAGCATTTTCTTTACCATAAATATTTCCAAAATTTTTCCAATTATTTATACCACCTTGTTTTTTTTGCTGTGGCTTTTAAGGTTTATTGAATCAATCAATAAAAAAAACAATTCACTGGCAATAAAAACCTGTAAGGGTGGGAGTATGCAAATGCAGAGTGGGTTTATTTATGATTGCGCAGGAAAGGATTGTTTAGGTATCATTTTTTGTCTTGCCAGATACTCTGCTGAGATTCATGATATCTAAGCTCAAGATTTGGCCAGCTCATCCTCCTTGCAGCAGATGACTCCCTACTTAGCTCAGTAAATTATGCATGCATTATTCATACAATAATGCACCCTTTAAATATTCAGATTTGAGAAGGCGAAAGAAAATAAACATGCGGTAAGAACACAGTACTTAATGGAAATCCCAAATTCAAGACAAATAGATCTCTGTAAATCTGAAAATGATGTCTGTAAAGTTTACACCTTCGTATAGATCAGTTTCCTTCTCTATCATCTATGACATGCAGACAAGCGTCCTGCCTCCCAGATGTTGTACTGGTGTCACGCAAGGTAGGTGTTCCAGGTATCTTGTTGGGGGTCCAGCCCGACTGGTTTATCACTAAGACTTCAGGTTCCAAATGATGCTCTAGCCTTGTGCTTCCATTTATCATCTGCCCCCAGGCAGCACACAGCTGAGCCAGGAGAGATAGGCAGTTTATTTTTCATAGTTATTTATTTGGTGTTCTCTCTGCCTTTGTGAGAGTGTGTATGTATTAGGGCTGTTGTTGGCATTGGGCAGGTAAGGCCGGGAAAGGTATCAGGGATCAAGGGATGCTGAATTAATGTGCTGTTAAATCAGTCTTTCTGACTCATATTATTTACTTTATACTGTAAAACACAACATGAGTTGTTTAGTCCAAGATGATCTTCCCATATAACAAATGTCTATCTATCCATCCATCCAACCAACTGGTACTATCTCATGACCAGTTCGTACATATTTTATGAAGTGGCTAATTCATACAAATTTGTATGACCTCACACGGTCACTAGTTCAAATGATTTGTGCGACACAGGGTTAGGTGTAGGCCATTAGTAGAAATTAATACAAATTATGCAACTCGTAAAATACATACGATTTAGCGAAAGTTTTTTGTACAATTGAGGTCGTACAAATTAGCCTCCTCATAAAATATGTAAAAATTAATGTGAGATTAATTGAAGTATATCTGTTTATCTGTCTGTCCATCCGTCCATCTATCCATCGCTATCTCACAGTCAAGTCATACATATTTTACAAGGTGGCTAATTCGTACAAATTTGTACGACCTCACTCGATCACTATAGTTCATATAATTTGTGCGTCATGGGGTTAGGTGTCATTAGTACAAATTACGAATTGTGCCACTCGTAAAATATATACGATTTAGCAAACATTTTATGAATTTAAACGAGTGAGATCGTACAAATTCACCACCTCATAAAATATGTACAAATTGCTGTGAGATTACTTGAAGTCAGTATGCCTGTCTGTCCGTCCATCTCATTGTACTTACTGCAAGACCTCACTTGGTGTAACGATCTTCACTGGAGTTCCCCTCTGAAGACTCCAGAGGGCACTCCGGCCCGGACTATGTTGTCTGTTTTCCTGTCTCTCCATTCTCTTGTCATGAACATTTGTATCCTCCCACCTCGTTTGTCACTATGGTTGCTCATTAGTTCCTCCTCCCCTTTGTCTCATTATCTGGTTTACTTAAGGACCGGCCTGTGTGTTTACTGTTGCTGATCATTGTGGATGTACCTTGTGTTTCCCCCTTTGTAAGCCTTTCGTGTTCCCTTGTGTTTTCTGTTAGATATATTGTTATCAACTTTGCCTGCCCCGGATCTTCTCCCTTGCCTTGGATTACTGTTTACAGGTTAGTTTGCTTCTAAAAGAAGTCAATTTTATAGCCTGGAAATTGTATGGAAAAGAGAAACTTGAATAGAATAAAATACATTTGATTTAGCAGGATAATCTATATGTAAATCAAGCACTTGTCATTTCTTTACGACAGTATATTCAGCAGATTTAACAGTTTATATTCCTTACAGATTCGAGAAAATTTAACATTCATTAATATTCACAAAGCCATATTGGTTGCAGTATTACACAAAAACACTGACGCAGAGGAGTGGTAAGGAATTACCCAAGTAACTCAATCTGTGTCTTGGAAACATCATAAACACTAGCCTATTAGGAAGTCGTATAGCATTACAGTCAAGTGATTGATTTAAAATTAAAAATAAGATGCAAGAATACCTTTAGAGACACAAGTGGACTTGGAGCATAACAAATGCATAAGGGTAAAGTTAATAACAGAGCAATTTGTTTTGTGTGTGGTCTCATTGCTCTTTGCCATGCAGCTCATAATTATTCCTCTTTATTCAACTGGGCAAACCAATTAATTAAGCCTGATTACATCCAGCTAGACCATAAACAACAAACATCATCGTGACATAGCCAAACTACTGGAGGGCTGATGCATTTCTTACAGCGAATCAGATGTATTCATGTGAACATGGACTCTGGGAGTGAAATAAACCAATCAGCAACATATCAGTGTGAAGGATCCGCAGCTTGCTGCACTCTGGGGGGGAAATATGAAAGCAGAGGCCGTCTGAAGTGGGCAAAGCAATTTTGAAGTGTTTGAGACATCTGTGAGATCACAGGCTGCCATGTTTCAGGCCCATCCACCTCTCTCGCTCATGAAGCTTTCAGTCTTAGGCTTGGATGTCCAAAAGCTTCTACCTCAGCCAAGTGAACATGGTGAAACTGCATTCAGATGCTATTAGATAGCCGAACATCACAAAGAGACTCAGGTGGAAAAGGGTATCTAATGCACTTCCTGACATTGTGTCAGTGAGGAAAGGTCCCGATATAAGAGAGTGAACGTACCACAGAGCCATGGCATGAACTTTAGAATGTAAGCAAGAACATACGTGTGCAGCATCATTCCAAATACTGGTGCAACACATTTTGAGAAACAGGTTATTTAGAGTGACCCGTTACATTTCGGAAATAACATTTCTGTATGCATGAAAAACATGGGTGACCTATTACATTCGCTGAAATGTGCAGTATAACCACAGTACCTGTGTAGAATACTAAATCTCATCATGCTAAACATTCCACTTGTATTTCCAGTATGACAATTGAAAAAGTAAATAAAATATATAAATAAATAAATAAATAAAATACTATTAATAATACAGTTTATAATGCAAAATAATATGTATATATATATAACATTATATAATATAGTTGCAATAATTAGTTAGCAATAATATTAGTGCTGTCGATTAATCTAAAATAATGATTAATCCAAAATAAACGTTTTTCTTTACATACTATACTTGTAGGTACTGTGTATATTTATTACGTATATATAAATACAAATACTTGCATGTATATATTTAATAAAAATATGTTGTGTTTATATATCTATATATATTGAAAATATTTAGATGTAATATCAAATATAAGAAAATAAATATAAAAATGTTAATACTTTTAAAATATCTACTGTTCGTGTGTGTTTTAATATAAACATAATAAATAAACACAGCATAAACACATATTATGTAAAGAATTTTTATTTTATTTTAGATGCGATTAAAATGTTAAATTTTAAAACATCTTAATATACACATAAATACATACATGCAATAAATAATATAAATATTAAATAATACAATGTAGTCTTATAATGATGATTTGCAAAAGTACAAAAAACTAAATTTATTAGATAAATATTATACATTATTATACATTATGTACTATAATTCTATAATTATTATAAATTTAAGATATAATTTTTTTTATCAAAAATGAAATGTTAAAATGTTTATTGATGAATTCTTTCTGGCTGTAGTATGTATTGTTTTATTGCTGTGTGTATTAATTGTAGCCTGCATTATATTTCCGTATTGTACATGCATTATATTTTGCATGATATTCATTAATAATTATATATATATATATATATATATATATGCATTTTCTTTAATAAATAGTAGTCAAATACAGAGTGTACTGTACTCCTATTCTGAAAGTAGCAGAACATGCTGTTCATTACTTTCACATTGCAACAAAACTGCATTACTTTGCTTAAACTCAAGAAACTCCCTCTAGATCTTAGATGCAAAGGGTGCTGTATATGTATATGTAGCTATAGTGTTTTTAAGCACCTGTGAGCATTTCCAGTTTATAAATGTTGTCATGCACATGCCATCAGTAACATATAACACAAACTCTAGACTCTGCAACAAAAAGATTGTGCTTTATTGATAATGCAGACATTAAATTTTAATCCAGCACAGAATGTTTTAACAGACACAATTCATCCTACTGTGCTGAAGGTTTCTGCTTAAATGTTCTCGCCTCAAGAGAGTAAAATGAATCACACTCTCTGTGCACAGGCCACCCCAAGGTGATTTATTTGCTGATTCCTTGTCACAGTGTAATTTATTGCAGTGCTTTTGTCTTCTTTTTTGTATACATCGAGTGATCAGGCAGTGCAAAGCAGCAAACGTGATCCTATTTCTAAGGAGATTCACAGTGTCCAGGACTCCAGGTCAGCCCAGAAAGCATTTCAATATGAAACAATTTACATATTTTGTGAGCTTTTTTTAATTATCTTGTTGCTGCAGAGAACAAAAAAGAGAGATCTTATTAATGAATTGTATTAACCTGTCAAAATACTAAACACTATATAAAAACACAAATGATTTTCAACACAAATGATTTTCAACATTTATAGCAAATATACTGTATTAAAGGGATTGTTCCCAAAAAATGACTCACCCTTAAGTCCTTCCAAACCTGTATGATATATTTTGTCCTGTTAAAGACAAGGGAAGATATTTTGAAAAAACAAATAATTATTAAATAAAAAACTATGAACCATTTAAGAATAAAAACTAACTCACACTCACACACAATATTAAATGATGTTTAAATTATGCATCCCTCCACCTCCCCTTACGGTGTCGGCTCCCAGCCAGGGGAGAACTGGTCCCCGCTAAGTCAGGTTTCTACCAAGGTTTTTTTTCCCTAGCGGAGTTTTTGTTGCCACCGTCGCTCCCAGCTTGCTTAGTCTGGGACATCCGGTTTCCAGTATTATTATACTATCCATCACCTTCTGTCTTTATTCAATAGCCATTCCACTCTCCTCTGAGGGGGGCATGCAATGACCAGGCTGGGCTCTGAGCTCTTCCCAGCCCTCGCCTCTTAGAGGTTAATCACTTAGGGCTCTGGGCCCACAAGGCTCCCTGCCTGCTCCCTGGACAGTCCGCCAAACATGCTTTATATTGGTTATAAATAAGGAAGTGGTAACTTGTGAAATAATATAAAGTACTGTAATAATGTGTATGTAAATGATGATGATTTACAAATGTATTATATACAATAAATACTATTGTAATACTTCATAAATATATGTATATATAGTTGAAACAGAACTGAATAATGTATTATACTAAAGTTGAAAGGTTTACTGCTGAATTCTTACTATTTGTAGTATGTATTATTGTTTTATTACTGTATGTTTTATTTATAGTAACCTATGCATTACAATTGTCCATTGTGTATGTATTATATTTTACACGATATTCATGAATTATTTCACACACACACAAACACACACATATATATATGTATATATATACATTTTTTGATTTTTTTTACTGTCACTAAAGTAGTCAGTGCAAAGCAATAACTAATAATCTAAATATTTAGCACACAGGATTGTGGATGATTAGTGCAATCAGGTTTACCCCCAAAATGTGGTACAAGTGTGTTCATATGTAAGGAGGGGAGTACATTTCCCTGACATTTTGCCTGCTTGAATATTAATAGATTGTTTCAGCTCTGCTCCATGGCATCCTGTCGGGATGCGCTGCCTGGAAACACCAGCTTTGGCAACTGATGATTCCACACTGTGCCAGTTGCTTCAACCACCCTTATCATCCGCCTGGCAAAGTGCCATGCCCTGCCCTAGCTGCCTACACGGCCAGCCTCCCCGCACCTACTGAGATAATGTAATAGCAGTCAGCCACGGCCAGCCCAGCTCCGTTTGCCTACCAGAAAGCAATGAGGCATGCTTAAGATGCATACATTTGCTGAATTCAGAAAAACAGAGATGTTCACAAAGATCAGAGAACGTTTGGCCACTGATGTGCAAGTCTTAAGATATTGACAAACAAATGTTTTTTGTCTGTGAAATCACTGTGGATGAATTTAAGTATGAGAAAGTGATGTGATCGTTCAATTGTTTGTGATATTTGTTTCGGTTGAATGTAGCAGTGGGGAGTAAAAGAAAATTTGGTTAGCCAGGTCAGTCAACAGTGAAATTAGCAAGACACCAGGGTTGTGTCTGATGCAACGCCAGACCTGCATTTCAAAAAATAATGAGCTCTCATTCTTTTGATTCATTGTTTTCTTCTTTTTAAAATAAACTGAGTGGTATTTATGTTCTCTGTAATGATGCTCTCCATTTGGCCATATAAAGACATGTTGGCAAATACAAAAATAAGAGATTCAGGGTGTGGAAAAACTGTAAACATATGCACAATATGATATAAATTGCCACATTTTATTGAACAACTTATTGGGGATAGTTCAACCTCAAATGAAATGTTGTCATCATTTAGTCAGCCTTTATTTGTTCCAAACCTGAATTCATTTCCTTCTTCTGTTATATCTTAAAGAATGTAGGGACCAGAAAATGTTTGGTTCCTCTTCAGGAACTCGAGCCGCGTCGACAAGACGCTATGGAAATGCCTCCACCGTGATGGCTCTGAATCGTGTGTAAAATCAGGCAACGATAAGTTGAGACCATATGACAAGTTGTTCCCTTCCTGCAGTAGAAAACGCCAGCAAGATCCAGTCAACTACACTGTGCACGCGTGAAATGCGTTAAAAAATTAACTTAATTATTGACAAAATTTAATTACCGCCGTTAACGCGTTATTTTTGACAGCCCTAATATATATATATATATATATATATATATATATATATTTATATAAAACTATAGGTAAAGTGCCCTTTTTATGCCATTTCCAATATTGCCTTTAATGCGGTGTGTATTGTAGCTGTATTTCAATATAAACAATCTGTAAAGTTGTGAATCCGAAAGTGCACGGAAAATAAAGTTATAACCCATCAACTACAAACAGCCTAAAAAAATCGTTAGTAATTTGAATCCCACTTCCGTGACAGCTACAAGTCACTGAGTAAGACATTTGCATAATTTCCGCCTATGTTGTGTGTTGGCTGTCCACGAACAACTCGGCCCTGCCCACAAATATATCATTTTACCGATGACTGCTATATGTGGTAGACCAATCACAACAGACTGGGCCATCTGACCAATCAGAGCATGAAAAAAAGGGTTTAGAGAGACTGAATCTTAGAAAAAGCATCATTTTTTCCCCTTGTATGCATGTAAACCTATTGTATTAGACTCTCAAGACAATGTAAGGGGCCATAAAAATAGCATAAAAGGTGCACTTGATTCTAATGCATGGAAAGATTTCATACAATTATGACCAGACAAACAATGAAGAAAAAGAAAGAAAACTATACATTAATAATATCTTTATGGGTTAATGAAATACATTTTTGCTATTTAAATTTTACTACCACAATATTTATGAAAGCATAATTTATGCAAGTGGCACTGATACATGATCAGAAAGTGTTTATTGCTTTGCATGTCTTAATCTAACAAATTTTAAAGCAGTCAATGTTGTCCCTTTAGGCCCTTTAAAGATTGCGTCTTTAGGAAACAAGAGCTATTGATAATAAATATTTTAATGAACATGGAGCTACAAATTCTTGTTAGACAATCAGGCTCACATTGGTAAGCACAATCGTCTCTCTTGTCCCAGCAGCACAAATTCGTCCTGACTGAATCTTAATTAACAAATCAGTCTTGGTTTTATTTGAATATGCATGTCCTAAGCACAGAGGACGTCGGAGAGAAAGACAAAAAGCAGGGGACAGTTGAAAGTTTACCGTGACAGTTCAGCAAACAGCAGCAGAATTGCTAAATGGATATAGAGGGCAAAAAGCAGCGGAACGGCAACCTTGCAAGCCCGCCACCATTTGTTAGCCACGTTGAAAATTTTTGAGTAAATATGGTATAAATTTATGCAAATAAGAACGGTAATAAAGCACCTTGTGACAGAGAAAGTGAATATAAATCGCCCTGCTTCCTAGATAACCTAAAACGGGGGCTTTGCAAAATGAAGATGTATAAATCAATTGTGGAACTTGTCACAGAACTTGTCTCCTTGTAGCTGCTCGAAGTACGTGTATGTGTTCAAGCAAGGCAGGAGAATTTCTTTGTCCTCTTCCACAAGGATATTTTGTCACTCTGTATTCATAGCCCACGTCTTCATAAGCAAAGGACAGGAAGTAGCAACCTTGACCTTTCCATAGAAGTCCACAAAATGAAGAGAAAGATCATCATTAATCGCTAGTCATCTGCTTGCATTTCTTACAGCTGGTTCTTGTCATTTCAGATAATGAGACAGAGCAGGCTCTGCCAGAGACACAGTCTCAGCCGTGGCTGACCATCGTGTATGCCCTTGAACCCAGCTGGACCTCCCAAGAAATACGGCAACTCATTATTCCATCAGATGTCACAGCGAGCCAGGCGAGAGTGTCAGTAAACCGCTTCCAAACGGAGATGGAGTTTTCACATTGTTTAGAGCGATCCCAGAATAGAAGCCGTATTTCAAAGCATTGACTTTCACAACAGTGTTCTGTTAGTGTGTTCACCGCGTCGTAACTTTTTAGTGTGTACCTCATTATTAGTGATTTTACTGCTAGGCTGTTGAAGCACAAAAGAGGGGAGTGTGAGGACAGTGTCATGTTGCTTCAACTGATCAAATGATAAATAATGATAAATAAAGACTCAAATAAATGTTTTGTTCTTTCCTATTTTGTGCAGACTAGAGAACAGAGTTGAATAGAGCAACTGGGGTACAGTAAAGCAAGTTTATACAGGATTTCGCAATTGGAACAAACTGGCAAAGAAATAGAAATCTTACACCAATCTCTATGTATTTATATGGGTTACTAAGAATATATTTTATAATTCAGTCTTAAAATAGAATACAAAAGCAAGTACAATTTATGTAACTGGCACTGATTCATTTTCAGAAAGATGGAAATTGTTTTGCATGTTGACATCTATGGAAGTGGAGGTATAGGGGCATGTTGCTTCAGTTGATGAAATGGTAAATAATGATAAATACAGACTCAAATGAATGCAATGTTTTTTTAGATTTCCTGCAGAATATAGAATGGAGTTGAAAAACGCAACTGGGGCTCAATAAAGCAATTGTGCAAGGAGCTTATATTTCGCAACTGGATTGGAAACTGCATTTGGAACAAACGGGAAAACATATTTATCATAAACAAATAGAAATCATAAGGCAATCACATCAATACATAATCCTATGGGTTACATTTTGCTATTTTAATTTTATAATAATGAAAATATGAAAGTAAGCAAAATTTATCCACCTGGAGCTGATTCATTATCAGAAATGTCCAAAAACTTTTGAAATGGCCAATTTCACCTCTACATGGGCATTTGAGATTGTGTCTTCAGTGGACAACAACTTTTTAATTTACCTAAATGACAATGATAAAATACAAAGAAGAGAAGTACAGGGGAAAATGTCATGTTGCTTCAGCTTATTAAATGGTAAATAATGATAAATACAGGCTCATACATACACTTTTCTTTTCTAGATTTTCCTCAGACTAGAGAACAAAGCTAAAAAGAGCAACTGGGGCACAATAAAGCAATGGAGCAAGAAACTCACCCAGCTCCGAGCATGAACGATGCAATAAAAGTCTGATTATTATTTAGAGAGAATATTGCCTCAATAAAACAGCAATTCCAGGCAGGATTCACAGGACATGGCACCAAGGTCTCGCTGTGGAGTCATATTGGGACATATCTCTGTGGTAGAAAGTAGAAAATGAAACAGTTAATGACCAGAAATCTGAATAAAAATTTTAGCTTCATATCTGTCGGAGACATTAATGTAGATCCCTTGGAAAGTGCTATAGTGCATCAGATCATCTCAGTTCGGTTTCTAGTGTCTGATCTGTGCTGTGATACACGAGGGGTTGTAGCTGAAGCATTGTAGTGGATATTCAGCACGGCGTTCGCGTCATGACCCGGGATGAGGATAGATAGTGGCACTGGCCAAGCCTCATCCATTCACTCAGGGGGCTGCTGGGCTGGGAAATGGCAGCCTATGACAATATCTCTATTAGGAGTGATGGAAAGCATGTCAGCAAGTCTTTATTAACAGCCCTGGCTAGCCTGCACCAGACCTGCTGCTACAGTATTTGAGTAATGCCACTCAGCAGTGCGCCCCAGACCTTTAATGTACACCCACATCCCACTGCTGTAATTTCCTGAGAGGGTCGGTCGTTAGTTTTGATTTGTATCAAAATATATTAATAAATTATTCTTTCAATTACCTGTGGCCTTCAACATGAAGAAGCCAAGCCAGGGGACATTTTTCACATTTGGGGTTGCAAATCAGAACAAGTGCTTCAGAGTTTACCAGCTTACCTGACAAAACATCTAGATTCGGCATCTGTATCCATGAAGAGAGAGAACAAGAGAGAGATATAGAGAGACAAAATAAATATGTTAGGAGAAGGAGAGTGGGCAAAAGTAATGTACTATATGAACTGTGCAGGGCAAGCTACTTGAAAACTGTAGTTACAAGTTACTTGTAACTTAAAGTAGTTGAAGTACAAAAAAAGAAGCCATGAAATTGAGCAATATTATTTTGGATACATAATTATGATAGTTAGTTCTTTAATCAGAGTATTGTTCATGTGGTGGTGATGAGGATGAACAGCAAGCAACTTATTCTACTAAATATTTTGGAATAAAATTTGATAATCCTTCAATAGAATCTGGGAATCATTTGTGACACTTCACAAAATGCTTTTATTTAACTTCTGCTAGTGTATGAGGTATCATCATAAACTGACAATGTACAACAGAATTTAGTTTTAAGACAAACTGAACCTTTTTGTAAGGTGTTTTTGAACTGGCTCATTTACAACAAACCCATTCACTTGAAGGACCCACAATTCCACATGTATCACATGAAAGGAACTTGGAGAGTGAGTTTTGATACAGTAACTGCCTTAGTTATTTTAAGCAATGTGGCATTAAACAAAAAAAGACAGTGTTTCATCATGATACATGGCGGAAAAGTTAGTGGAAAAGCTACACTATATTGAAAACAGTATATTGAGCTACTGTCACAATCCTAGAAAAATGTAGTTAAGGTGGAAGCGCCCTACTTTTAGTTAGTCACTCCCATGGACTGAATATGAATTAATGAAATATGTAGAATAAATGAAGTGTGAAAAAATCTACAAGTGCGTTTCAAGTATAATGTACACAATTGCATTCATATTTCATACGATGGCCGTCCGAGCAAGGGTATCTGTCAATCACAATAGATCCGGAACTCTCTGGTGACATTCAATGCCCTTTTCACATTTCCTCTGGGGACAGAAGAGAATAAATCATAGAAGTGCAGAGACCCAGAACTCATAACATGAAAAACAAAGAACAGGCCAATGATGAAACAGAGTCTTATTTTTATGGAAATCGGTTACACGTTAAACCTACGTACCTACCTATTTACCTATGTTCTTATGTATCTATCTACCTATCTATCTATCCATTCATTCATCCATCCATTCATCCACGTCAGCTCTTAGAATAGTCAGTTCCTCCAACTGGGCACAGAAAACTGACACTGACACTCAGGAAAACCAGACTAGATGGTGACTATTTGTGTTCATTAAGTGTGTAATCCCTGACAACAGACTTAAGCAACTCTTGCTTCTTCTCAAAGGTCACCGATTCACAGGTGATTGATTATGTGCTGCCCTGAGTTGAACCCAATCCACAAAGGCTAAAAAGATCATAGTTGAAAATCGTTCATAAGATCACATCTGAGAACCAATCTCTCTCCAAACTGCTCATTCCCTAACCAATAACCAGGCCATTTTACCAATGATTCAGACTGATATCGGCCAGCATGGTCAGCTACTCTCGGAGCGCCTGGCCTGAACCACACGTAGTCAGAGCTGTCAGATACGGTGCCTGATGCGAGGTAGTGGAAAGGCCCGTTCCGGCCTGCAAAATGATTAGAGAGGCTGGAGCTGGAACGGGGCGGACAGCAGAGTGGACTTCTGGGGGAAGAGCTGACATGAGCTCACAACAGAAGATGAACTGGTGTAATGAACCCAGCGGCTCCCTGCAGCCCAATTCCTAACCCCCTTCCAATTGCTCATCACATACTGATCATTCCAATCCACAGCCTAACAGTCCCGCAAGATTCTGCTTATGTTCAGTCAATGCACTCAGCCTCCTGGCAGCTAATGAATTTGGCATGAAGGCCTCAGAACGGGTCTTGCTCAATTTCAGTTATGAAGATTCACCATTTCGTATGGATTATAATAGAAAACTGGACCAGTTTCACCATGAGATTGACTCATTTTTAGATTAGAAAAACTCCATTGTTTCATTATGGTGAAAATACAGCCCAGCTCCAGAGGCCAACAAATATGAACAACAGGCCAAATTGAAAGCAATACAAATATGTGACTTTTCCACATGCTCATTTCACCGCACACCAACAGGGCAGGTAGGAATAAGATGAGAAACACATGAGGCTGATTAATCAGACAGTACAGACAAAAAAAAAGTATTCAGCGTTATTTGTACAATGAAGACTGAGTCCAAACCACTGGTTTGTAAATACAATGACTCCCTTTGGAACAGCTGTTAAATTTTGTTATGGAATCAAAGTGAAACCATTGAGTTGTATGTTGTGATGCGAAACAGCATGCACAGCATTAATATCCAAAATGTCAGTGCGGTTTTAATGTCATGCTGTACAAGCATGTCTTTTATTAAAATGCCACAATACAGATCCTGCATTAGGATGACGTGACGAATTTAAACGAGTCTGAAACAGTCGAGGTCACAGCCATGATTA
Source organism: Enteromius viviparus (assembly GCA_032353835.1). Lineage (NCBI taxonomy): Eukaryota > Metazoa > Chordata > Actinopteri > Cypriniformes > Cyprinidae > Enteromius > Enteromius viviparus. The sequence continues at coordinate 12,168,290 of JAUCNO010000279.1, read as the reverse complement.
TACACAAGATTACTTTTATTCGCAGGAATATACAATATATATAACAGAACAAATTAAATAACTGTACATGAGGGCTGGGAATCAAACAGAATGGAAGAACACGTGCCAGTCTGCATTTGTTAACCACTAAAAAGCATTACATGCTTGGGATCACATCATAAATTTGCTCATCAATTTAAAAGGACTCGGTCATCTCTAGACACAACGTTTAAAGACCTTTTTGAATCAAAAGCCTCCTCTGAGAATGTTATTGTAGCTGATGCATTTTCTTTTTGCCAAAGCCATGAATACACAACTCAGTTTAATTGACTAAGTACAATAAATTGAGCTTTTGAAGGCATTGATATGCATGGATAATGAGATGCCTTTGATGTGAATGAACATCCATTTTGGAATTAGCAGCAGTCACAGGTGTTTTGCTGTGAAAAGTGTAATCAGATCCTTTGAAGTTTTATATTACATTACCAAATTGAACATGAAAAGCCCATTCATTTGCATAATTTAATCTGTAAAGGAGACAATTTCTGAAACCTCTTCTTTTGCTTTCTGCCAGCCTGCTGCAAACATATGTACCTTGGCTGGCAATACAATGCAGAATGAATGTCTGACAATTTCTGAATTTGAATAATCTTTGTATGAATAGATATTATGAATTTAACAATTTAAAGAACCAGGGATGGAACAGACTCAACTTCAGATCTGTCTTTGTGAGAAGATTAATTAAACCGCAGTAACTGGGGAAAAGGAACATTGTCGAACATTCAAAGCCCTGAAGAGCCTAATTTATGGAACATAATGTTACTCTGCAACGAGTAGGTGAGTCAGTATGGAAAGATCCCACCTACTGAATATTTGCTGAACACATATACCAGGCTAATACAGATTTGTAACAATCTATATCTGCTCTGGAATGTGCTCCATTTTATTTGCTGTTATTTGGAAAAATCGAACAAGAAGTTAAGCCTGCTTGCCTGAGCCTAACTGAAATGACATTTTATGTAACTCCTAACTTACATTTGCTGTACTCTGGCATCAGATCGTCTGTTTTTCAGAGCCACATTCGGGCGAAGGCTCATTTGAAACTCTGAGTTTATTGATTTTTGGCGGAACAGATTAACTGCCCTCATCCTAACTGGACAGCTGAAAATAAACAGAGCTGCTGTCCACTGTTATCTTTGCATGCAGCCTTCATTTGGTTAGGTTGGCTATTTGCATTGCTTCATTCACATTGAGCGCACCCCCATACACTGCTGTATTGATGTGGGTTTGCATACAATTCACATTTCAAATGTGTTATTTGGCAAATTACTCGCTCTTTTTATCTGGCAGCTGCCATAGCAAGGACTTAGCGAGAAATCACATATTACCGTAAAATAAAATGACATATTCTAGCCCTTAATCAGGCATAAAATTTTAAACAGCATTGGAAGTGCCACGCTGCTAAAGAATGGACGCCATGGGCTAGTAACCAGGTAGGGCATTGTCCATTCAGATGCCTGCAGGGTTAACACTGTCAAGCCCTTGAGCAAGACACTCACCCTCTTACTGTCTATAACTAAGTATTGCAGCGACTTTAGTTTGATTTATGTTTACAAATTTAGCTGGAAATTCTGAAATGACCCGATAACACTGATATCTGGACAGATGATCGTGTCACTTCCTATTAAAAATTAAACCTGGCTCTGCTTATTTATTTTTTTAATTCATGTCTTGTGCTGTGCTGAAAATCCTTTAATTTGTTATTCCCAGTCAAAAATGACCATCTGAGTTTATGCAGCTGATAATGAAAAAAAGGGGAATGATTCTGGTAATGTTTGCTTAATATTAATTTTTCATTGAAACACAAACACACACACACTCACAATTTAAAAAAAAAAAAAATTATTTAATTATACTGTAAGACTTATGAGAAATATGAGAAATGTCTTTATATTATCAGTCTTATTTTAAATAATTGTAATAAATAATATGTTAATTATCAGTAACTATATAAAACAAGACTAATACAAGTTATTTGGTTCTGAAGCTAGGAGACAATCATCAACACTTGCATTTTACCTAAAGCTGTAATTTTTTTAGCTGTTGGCCTTCACATATTATTGAAGACATTTATTTGGTCTCCTGGGTTTTCTACTTTTGTAATTAGAAAATAAATATATAATATATAATAAATACAGTATATAATATATATCCACAAAGAAGGATTTTTAGGGTGAGTTATAGCAGCACATACCCTGGCATTTTCTCTAGATCCCTCTCAGATGAATCTGCTGGGGAGAGGCCCTTAGATTTATGGAGCACTTAATTCAGCAGCCGGGGAATCAATAAACAAGACGTAGGGGCCAACCCTAAGTTGATAACTCCGAAACGCTGATATATCATAACACACCTTGTGGAGGTAGGATTGCTCTTTCATTTTTAGACACGTAGCCTTGGTACTTGAATGGTGATGTTTCTCAAAGCCCATTGAAGATGGTCAGTAGGAGGAGGAGATGCTGTGGATGATTTACCAAACAAACTTTCAATATAAATACTAACCCGGCATGATACGAGTTTTAACCACACCATTCTTAAAAATGTATATTGTGCAACCCCGCACTTACAGCCAATCACATCTGTCACGTTTTTAAAAACACCCCATACCCTATATTCCATCTTAACAATAGATCCATTTCAAGTAGAAGATTGCAGTATGTCTTTCTGCGGCCTCAGTGCAGTGGAGTAATGGGGTACAGACCACTGCTGGAGAAGGTTCTGCTCTGACGACTGAAATTGATTTGTTGCAAATGGCGAGAAATGGATGGAAGTGTCTCGCCAGAGTAAATGGCAGGTGACTGCCAGCTCAGAGCTTAGATTAACCCATATCCCTCTTCCATTGTAAGACTGTGCTCGTATTCACAATCAATTAAAGTCAGCTGCTCCACAAGTTTGCCATGCCAATGGAGAATACAGACATTATAAGGGCATTTGCACTTAGACCTTTTTATACAAAATGTAAAGGAGCCTGAGAAACCAGAAGTAGACTTAAAGTATGATTGCACCTTTGGAACTTGCAGACTGAAAACGTAATAAAAAAAGATCCTACATTAATTAAAACCGCAATATTGATTTTTATTTATTTATTTTTTTTCCAATTTGAAATAACCATTTTCCACACACACACACAGACACACACACACACACAAACACTACTACCCTGATTTACTAACAGCTTGAGCAAGCGCAAACTGTTTTTCAGCATATAAATAGTATTATTAGGATTTACTAAAGATGTGTGGAGATCGACAAGACAGATCACATTTATAGAAGGAAGTTGAAATTACATGGTTGCATCAACAAATGCGCTTTTATATCAGTTTTGCACTTGTTAACATTATTGGGTAGGTTTAGTGTTGGATTTGGTGTAGGGCATATTTCCAAGATGATAGCCCATTAACTTTTAGCAATAGTCCATGGATATTTAAATTCTGAACTATATCAACGTAATAAAAATGTGTATATTAAACCTGTATTTTAATTCCACTCAGTGGACATTTCTCTTTAAAACTGCAGCAAAACATGCAGGCAAAAAACGGTGTTGCACAAATATTGCACAGAGGTATATATTTTTATGAGACCAAGTTGAAAAAGAAAAATAATTTGCGCTGTTCTTGGAAGATTGCACTAGATCATTATGCAAATTATCTGGCTATAATCGTCTGTGCTCTTTAATGTGTATATTATTGCCCCTCTTTTGCTGCTACAACAGTTTTTGTTCTTCTTGGAAGGCTTTCCACTAAATGTGGGAACTTGGCTGCGGAGATTTGCTACTATTTACATCATCAGTGAGGCGCTCCAGTTTAGCCCAATCAAGTCTGTGTATGGCGAAAATAACCAAACATAAACATATTACATAAAAGGGAGTGCCCACATGCAGTCTATACAGTATAGACGTGTCTGCCATCCAAACGAATTAATCTGCATAAACATGGTTATCATAGAACCTTACAGCTCCATAGTATACATAATGCATCGAGGACACCGGCTAACGATTGCTGTACTAAAAGACGGGATGGATCTTGTCTTTAGACACCATGATACATTAAAGCCTTGACATACATTTGCACTTAACACACAGACAACCTTATCAAACAACTTGACTGTCTGCATTCAGATATGTTGTGTCTGGCTGAGGCAAAATTGATCTGTGCTACCAAGACTTCAGTCTCATTTAAATGCCAAGTCTCGACAGTGTGGTCACTTACCTAAGAGAAGTGGCATCAAATTCTGAAGCACCCTCTTATCCTTGAGTGCCTCCTGGGCTGTTTCTCTTAATGGGGATCATCGCACTACAGAGTTGCATGAAGACCTCTACAGACGAGTGCAGCAAACTCTCCAAATGAACCAAAAAGAGATTTAGAGAAATAGTCTCCTTGTATTCCACGGGGGCTCGGTACGAATCATTGATGCTTGTCTGTGCTCTTGTCAAGGGACTTGGAAATGCAGTTCTACCTGCAGCAAGTGAAATACAATCACAAGGGCAGCACAGCAGACAGAATACAGATGTGTGTGCTGAGGGCCCACATGATTTAGCTAAGAAACCATGATGCCTTTGGAATAGGGTTGAGAGCTATCTTGTGCTGTCTTGAGTGTGTTGTTAAGACTAATTAAATGATTCAAATCACAAAACAATACTGATAATTAATGACTCAAATAGTCATTTTATCTGTCCCTCAAGACATGATTCATAGAAAACAGTATGCTATCAGCATGATTACAATATCTACTGACTCTTATTTTTCAAAGACTGTTTATTCTAAAGGAGATACAAAGGAATAATATATAGCGAGCGGCATACAACATACAATTAGGACACTTCCTTATTACAATTCAAGTATGTGTTGGATACAAGTAAAAAATAAGTTGAGCATATACAGTATATATATCTGAAAAATCTAAATGCTAAGAAAGTCACCTTCAAAGATGTCCAAATTAAGTTCTTATCAATGCATATTACTAATCAAAAATTAAGTTTTAATATATTTTCCTACACATTAAAGAACACAGACAAAGATCAATCATTTTCATATTTAAATTCATTTATATTGCAGATATTCTTCACACACACACACACACACACACACTCTTTTGGAAACATATTTTTGGGGCCATTATAAAAAAAACTATATGATGCAATTGACTAATCAGAATTAGGTGTTCAAGAGAGCCATGTAATGACATGCAGCTGAGCACTTAAATTAGAGCTTGCAAAACATATTTTGACCTCTATGGAGCAAATCTCTCACCTTTCCCTCGCCTGCACACAATTTCTAATAATAAACCTGTTGGATTGAATTCTTTAAATTACATTCAGTGATGAAAGCAAATATATAAATAATTTCATATGTAAAATGCACACACTGTTATGCATTACATTATGATTTCATAGGCAATGGCCTTGTCCAGTGGATGTGATCTCCTTATATTATGATAAATTAAAGCCCAGCTGCAGCCAGGAGATTTAATTAAGATTCAGCATTCACCTTCGCCAAAGGTAGCTTTGTTACTTAGTTCCAATTAAACTGGTTGGTTGGGGCAAGTCTTGCATTGCCGCTTATTCAGATATCCTTTGTTTGCCCTCAGCAGGCAAACATACCAGAAACAAATCACAAGTTTCCATATTCAGACCTTTTGGGAATAGCAAGGCATTCTGGGAAAGGTAGAGACTGGCATGATGCATGAAATAGAAAAACAACAACATATGATATTAAAATAGCTATAATTTGAACTTTGAAGCTCTAAAGTTAAAAATGTTCAATATTAGGTGGTGTCAGTGCATGAAAAATTGTTTCCCAATTTTTTCATTTACATTTTAAAGGTCAATAGGTTAGATAAGATTTACATCTACAAAGCATTGTTTACAACCGTTTTTGTCATGTAATCCAAGAAGTGATAATGAATTTGCCTTATTTTTTTAGTATACCCGATAATTCAAAGCATTCTAAACTCAACGCAGCAGAAAAGGTTCTCTGGGGTTGGATCCGTCTGTTCTTTGCCAGCACACCCCACTCACTTTCTGCTGAAGGGAAACACAAAGGAGAAAGATGCAAATTTTCCTTTCCTGAATTAGCCATTAGCAGGGGAAAATTATGAAAGCCTGTTTTTCTGGATTTCTTGTAGAAGTCTGTTGGAACTTTACCAGATCTTAAAAACATGTCAGTCCAATAACATTAGAACTGCAACACAATGAGAAACGATGCCTTCAGACGCCCAATTAAAGGTGTGCAGACGCTGCAAGCACCTGGAAGGTAACCACATAACATCTTCAGATGACCCAGCATCTGAAATGAACTACCTCTGCCAATTCTCAGACAATAAAACATTTTATAATTTTAAATCACAATTAACCACGTGCGGGGCCTGAAATGGACCCTCACTAAGCACCAAATGCCAGTAAATATTAAGCTTGGTTAGTATACGAAACTTGCTAGTTGAAAGGTAAATTTTAACAATGCCTAAAATTCGATATGGAACAAAAACAGGGATGGGGGGGCATATATAATTTTTATATTGACTAGCACAATCTACAAAGACAGTTTCAAGGCAAGTAAAGCATATTTATGGCTGCAAATCAAATCATTGACCACTGAAAGGCATGGCAAAATGTTAGTTTTAGGCCCTAACTGCATACTGTATAGAATATCCCCTGGTTAAATAAAACTCAAAGACGTATGGCATATAGTAAAATGTGTTAGTTGCATGTAGCCCCACTAAAACATGCTTGACTTTTAATTAACATAAATAAATTAATAAATTAAAATGATTTAAAACTTAAGGAGTGGAAAAACATAATAAGCTGCAAAATTGCACTTTTTTTGCAGTGGCTATCCATGCTGGGAAAATTTCTATTCTCTTTTAACTCCAGCAGATACTATATTGTTTGGAAGCAATTGGGATTAAAACCGAAGACTGAGGGGTGAATTCAGTGATGCACAGGGCTTTCATTTCCACCCTGTTCTACATACCCCATGCGGCAAAAACATCAAAGCGTAACACAGACCGCAGTAGTGCTGGCTCCTCAGTAAAGACATCCAATAAGGATGCTTCATTGGCAAGACTTTAAAGTTTTCTGAAACGTGATCTCAAAGATGTCTGAGATTGAATCGGAATACAGTTCTGCGCTTGAAATTCAAATTGATCTGCCGACACACTCGCACATTGTTTGTCAAGTTCTTTAGAAAGAGGGAATTATAAAGTATGTTCGGATTAGATCAAAGCACTTGAGGCCTTCTGACAACAATGATATATATATATAAAGTTATGAAGTCAGGTAACATCTTTGTTTTGTGATTACCTTCACATGCAGAAGCGCATGATACCTCCTGTGGAGTTTGTGTCTGTTTGAGTGAGTGTGCTGTGAGTTTGGCCTCTGATGGCCATGACCTCCATGACCAACAGGTGTTTCTTTCAGTTCTTCGGCCAATTAGTGCTTATGGGTATGCAAGGCAGGCGTTGCTCATTAGGGTTTCCATGAGAGAAAAATGCAGAGATACTCTGAAGGTTTTTCTTTTGTAAAAAAAACTATGTCCATACTAGTTTTAATCAAAGGCTTAATTGGGTTGTTTTGACCACCAGAGATGATGTACTCCCAACATGAAAGGACATCTTGCCTCATTTAGATAGAATCAAAGTGGTAAGCGCTCCTGCTATTGCTGGGAAGACACTGCCTTTACTTCTTTCATTGTGGGGTCCTGCTGGAATTTTTAGAGAGAATGTTCTGGGTTCAATACAAGTCAGTTTTATTTTAGCATAACTGAGATACATATTTTTAATTAGTTTTTATTCTTTCATTATAGTTTTAGTTAAAAGTTTGAGTATTTTGTTGTGTGCTCTTGTCATTTTTATTAGTTTTTTTATTACGTTTTTATTTCCATTTAGCTGTTTTAGTACATCAAGTTCAACAGAAAATGAGAAATGATTTCTATTAAACTAGCTGAAGAAATGTATTTTATTATTATTTATTTTAGTTAACTAACCCTGAGTGACAAGCCAACAACTTACTGTAAACATAAATAAATGATTGCGTAGATTCACCAAATCATTTTTAACAATAAACGGCTGATACAATTTAATGCCATTAAAATTAATTCTTTAAAAAGTGCAATGTCTGGTCTGTTTACTTCTACTGTATCGCAATGTTTTTTGTTTTTTAAACTAATATTGTCAACATTTCTACCTATCGTTATCAATATTACACCACAAATGCATTTTATTGAATTAAACGTATTGGACCTGGAATATCCCTGTAAATGTTACATGTATTACAAACAAAGCATAACTACTGTACAGGAAGATATTAAAACATGAGGATATTAAAATGATATCCTTCAGGCTATTTCCAAGTCATTCACTACAAAATCTATTTCACACTGAGAACATATGCTGCTGCTTGACTTGTGTGCTGCTCAACTGTGACTTTTCAACACAAACTAAAGTGATCTCTGGGTTACTACAGTAGATTGACTATTTCTTTTATTAACAGGAGTTGGCCACTGAGAACTTAATTGCTGTGAAATCTATTTTACATGAGGAGGATCACATTGTGACAAAATGATAATTACAGTAAATCTACATGCTGAATTATCTCAAATATCTTACAAAGTACTACAAAGAATCAGTCAAATTTGATTAATAAAAATGTGCTCTCTGTGATTCACTGCATGAGTAACTAGTAACATTTATAAAAGTTTTCATTTTATGTTGCTTTCTAAAAACGTAATGTTGCAAGTTTGCAATCATAATTAGTTTTAGAGTGATTTACAAACCTATTAGCTTGCTATTCGCAACGCACATTGGATACATGCTACTTACATAGCCTGAAACAGTTTGAATCCCACAAATCATTGTAATAAATAAAACAGGAAAACAAGGCCAATCCCTGATCAACTGAACACTCAATCTCTCCCTCTCCCATTACGCCTGTGCACAGCCAGTTTGTAAAATTTTCTGATGAGACGACACTGTCATGGAGATCTGTTAACCAATTGACGGCACGCGGCATCCTACATAAATCAATTCCGGCCTGAGGCTTAAAGAAGCATTAATGCAGCTGTAATCTTTTGTGTTTGAGGCTAAGGCAGGTTCTTGAATGAGACTTTGTAATGTTTAGGCTTTGGAAGATTACTCACAGTGGCACATGACAGAAACAAAACTTATGCTCTGCTGGTGGGTGTCTTCGTCAGCTAAAAGGTGGACAAATCTTGTGTTGCCAGGATAAGATGCAATTTATAGCCAGCTAGAATGAGAGAACCATACATATATGTAGGTAGTGCTATTTTATACAGGTATGTGTGAAGCAGGTCCTATTTCATTTTTAATCACCTTGGCAGTGGCGTTCACATCAAAGCGTTTGTGACCTTTTTCACAAAAGGCTGGAAGCATCTGCTCCTCCGTCCTAAAGGTCAGCAGCACTGTGTCATCACAAGCATCATTAAGTGCCACCAGCTTCTGCTCTTTTTTAGAAATGGAGAGAATAGAGATACACATCATTAATGCAAGAACTACATGCATGAAATTATACATAAGATAACTGTGACTTGGTATAGCACTGTATGTCATTGCTTTTTTGTTGATATGGTTGCTTCACTGTCCAAGTTGCTTTGGATAAAAGCGTAGACTTAATGCAAATGTAATGTATGAAATGGTATGCAACAAGAAAACTGTAGGATGTTTCTCTCATTTAAATGTCTTGACAGTATGGTGTGGCAAGCGTTTAGCTTAGCTTCATTCATTCCTTAGGTTCCAAATAGGGATGAATTTAGAAACCACCAAACACTTCCAAGTTTTTCCTATTTAAAGAGTAAATATGGTGACACAAAATAAAACGTGACGATTTTTTAAGCATTTAAAAAAGGCATGGCAGAAGAGCACTTTGCAGCACTTCAACCTTGATGCAATAGTATCATCCCTCCTGAAATATCCCCCTCTTGCTCTCCCTCTCACTTCTGTCAATACAAATACAACCAAGGATAGATGATATTAATGATTGGATTAATGATTGATTTTTTAAATGTTTTTTAAATCTTAAATGCTTACTTTTCTACTGAATAGCTTTTGCTACTATCTAATTAAAAAAAAAAAAAAAAAAAAAAAAGAATAGAAAAAAAGAGGAAACAAAGCCACCATGCAGTGCCCAAATAGAAAAACAAAGCATTGTGGGATTTATTGTTTTCAACGCTCTGGAAGATAATTATCATTCATTTGTCTCCTATTTTGTGGCTCAGTGGACCCATATATTAGCAACTGAGCTCACCAGCATTTAAAAGTCTGGCTCATCAATGTCAAAGGAATTAATCAAGTTTCCTCAATTATCCCAAAGCACGCCAATTTATACAATAACGTTTATATTATGATTCAAAGTAGCACTTGGCCGTTCATTCCTGGAATGAAAATCAAGTGAATGCCCAAGCCACACAGATCAGAGATTAGAATGCAATTTACAGCATCACTGATCTGGATGCAGTCAAAGCATCCAAAGTCCTCAAACACAAGGTGATACGCGCTTCCTACATTGTTGTGATGGAGTGATATTAATACATCACAAGGCCCTCGTTCTCTTCAGTACGTCCTAAAACAACGATTATCCCCATGATCTCCGCCCCACACACTATAGAAGAGCAGCGGCGATAGACTCCCACTTAGAGTGCGAATGACCTCATTTTCAGATCTGCCTGAAGATGGATGAGAAGTCATTATTACACAACGACTATCTCTCCACCTACCTTTCCATCCCCTTCCTGGAGTAAATTAAGGTAGCCCACACTGTACTGTCGGAGCCTACTTGCCATACATTTCACAAAGGCTCATCATTATACAGCATGGCCAGCTCCCACACTAATGCCTCTTGACATTTGCCGTGAGGGTGTTTAATGACGAGTAGATGTGATGCCTTAAATCACCGTCCATCTTTAGCCCCCACCAGATGGCTCTCTTTCATATGCGTCTTTTCTGACATACTGAAAAATGCTGATTAATGTAATGGGGCTCTGCACCTCTTGTAGCAGCTTGGCCATTGTTAATTACTTCCATCCATGGTTTAAAAAAAAAAATGTGAAAGGAAAGAAGGAAAAAGATTTCTTTTGTGAGTTTTTAGCACAGTAGCTAACTGTGGGTTTAATTTAAAAGTAATACAAGTGATGAGTGTACTTCAGGTTGAATATGCAAAGACAACTTAGCCAGTCATTGCTTTGATTATTCTGGTGAAAGTGTAAGGAAATAAGGAAATCTTTCAAACCTGCAGAAAACTATCCGTTAGAGTCCCCATTTATCTCAATTGCAGCTGGCGTCAAAAGAATAAAAAATTTTGACGACTACCTTGAGATGTGATCTGATTTTTAGGAGCCCTGAAAAAAGAATATGAATAAAATACTTTATATTCTTGTTACTTGCTAATCTATTTATTTAATTTAAGTAGGTTCAATTTAGCTTAGTTTGAAGCAGATCAAATAAACACACACACCCAAAATATTCAACATATATTTACCTTGATAGGAAAGCACATTGCCAAAGATAAAACAGGTAAAAATATAAATATATTAATTTTACATAAACTCATCATTTGACTACTTTCCAAAAACAAAACTAAAAACAAAAGACTGAAATTGTTTGAAAACATCAATATATTTAGCTTAATTGTTTTTTTTGTCGATAATTTATTGTAAATAAAAAAACAACTATATATTATATATTGAATATGTAAAATATGTATAAATATTGTTACAATTTAAAGTACCTGTTTTATGTTTTGATGTTTAGCTACTCCTGTGATGCATATATTATGAATATGCTGATTTTGTATTCAAGAAAGACTTGTTATTGCTTTCTCTTATCAGGATTTGAAAAAAAAATAGAAAGTCCATTAT
>JAUCNO010000279.1:12134031-12156290 GCA_032353835.1 Enteromius viviparus | reverse complement strand
AATGCAGACCCAGCTCCCAACCCAACTTTGTGAATAGATTAACGGCGATATTTTTTTTATCGCGCGATAAGAGTCTCTCTAACGCCGATAACGGCCCACCACTAGTTATGATTGAATCAGAACTGTCCCTTGTGCGGTGCAACTGGTGCAGTTGGGCACTATGCTTTGAGTACCAAAGAGGACACCCATACCCCTCCCCCCCTTGAATGCAATTGTAAACATACCTAGGGGGCCCGTGTTAAGTAAGGACGGCCCTGGTTTGGATATGTGTTCTTCTGGCATTAAAAAAATCCTATTCTTCTTTGCACTCTCTGTTCTCTGTGGTGCCTCCTCCTAGTAATGACAACTGCAGCCCTTTCAAATTCAAGATGGTTTAAAACAAGCTTTATTTGAGCGTTAAATAATGGCACTAATACCAGTAATCTGACGAGTGCAAGCGTTAGTAAATCACGCTTTCCTCCTATAAATGTCTAAAATGAAAAATTCCAACAAATGCAAAAGGTCAGGTGCAAATATAACTGTGTTCCTGCATTTTCAGCATTAATTTGTCACTTTTTTAGTAAAGAGACAGTAATGCTTTATTGGGTGGTTGTTCTGCCAGCTTGATAAACATACTACAGCTGGTTCAAAATGCAACAGCTCGAGTCCTTACTAGAACCAGGAAATATGAGCATATTAGCCTGGTTACCCTTTCAGTCGAATCACTTCGATGTTACATATGGGAAGTAGGGGTGTGAACCTACAGTTATTATGTCATCGATACGGTTCAATACAATATCTCGATGCATCAGGATGCACTGCATACTCAATTTTCAATTTTAATTCAAGTTATAATTTTTTTAATAAACACAAACAGTCAGATATATCAACTAAAACTTTAATTTTACCTTCTCAATGAAAACACACTTCTTGAATAAATGTATAAACATGAAATTATAATTTATAAACCAAAATAGCATTTAGAGGAGCAATGGGAGACACTGTCGGATAGCTCTCTTCTGACATCCGTTATCAGCTTCAGTTATCAGATTTCTCAAGACAAGACATTGTTGTTTGACTTTTAGACAGTGGTGCTGTGATGGAGCCTGAGGAATGTTGATATTCGTCGGGTTTTGGCCAAAAGCTGTGAGAGCGCGGCCACTTTAAGCGCGCGCTGCAATGCCAGATTCACTGTATGCACAAAGCATTTACCGTGAGGGAATATTCCGAATTGAGATTTTAGATCATCAGTTTAGATCAAGAACACCGCACTGTCACTTGAATTAAGCGTAGAAGTGGCCCAGAAAAAAATAGACTCTGCGCCGAAACTATCACGGCACAGTCGCTCCTGCTCTTCTCCTGTTACACGCTGCCGCCCAACCGGCGTGAGCCATTGTATTCTATTGCGACAAAGCGTGTATGTGGCATCAGAAGCGTCAGTACGTTATAACCGGACATCAGAAGCGTCAGTACGTTATAACCGGTTATGGTCTATTACTGAACCGATACCGAATCGTCCTCGTCTGCACCGCGATGCATCGCAGAAACGATTAATTTTGACACCCCTAGTCTATAGTGGATAACAATATCATACAAAAATGTCCCACAAAATTTTTTAAAGGAATGCACTTAATGTGAAGGAGACTCTCAAATACTACAGTATGTACACACTCTTTACTGCCCACATGCCAATTTCAAGCTGATAACAGACCACAAAGCTATAAACACAAACACAAAAATGGTGTAATTTGGGAATATGAGCCACCAGCAAGCTGCTTATTGTCTTCGTCTGATTAGACGATGACATTTTACTGGACTCTCATCACACCACCTTCAAGAGAAGCTAATGGTGCCCTTCTGAGCTTAGAACGGAGAAAAGCTTTCACACATCTGAGGCTGATGAAGGGAGGGAGACTTTACGACTTGCAAAGTTGAGAAAAGAAGATGAGCTCTCTTCCAGCAGGAAAAAAAGAAGCTGTGTTACAAGAAAACACAGAGGGCTCAAGTTCCTCTCTCGATCTCACCAGAGGAAACAAATGCAGATCTCTTATGTCTGACTGAGATTTAACCAATGTCTGTCTCTGTCTTCACCTCTTAACGTCAATTCAAACTTCTTTAGACTACAGATGGAGTGACAGGCTGCAGTAAACAGCACATCTTTGACGGCTGCCATCTAAAGTGAATAATATTCAATTATAGCAGCAATGTACACTCAGCACAGTACACATTAGAATAATATTTCAAAAGAACCTTTATATGAGATAAACCAGCTTCAATAACTTCAGAACAAATCAAACAATATAGATTAAATTACATAGAAACTACTTGATATTTATACTTGACTATTAATTAAAAACTACTTTTTAATTAATGATTATTAATCAACCAATGACAATTATACACCATACTACTGTAGATATTATTACGTTAAATACCAGTGGTTATGACTTATGTCTGCATTGGCCATTTTAATAAAAAAATTTATGCATGTAATTAAACACAATGAAATTTAAATTAACTGAAATTCAGAGAGAACACATGGAATGTTCTCTCATTTAGTTGCATATAATTTAGGTAAATAAATAAGATTAATAAATCACACCTGTGTGCTGGCCATTTAAAATGGGAGAAAAAATAAAAGAGATCACCATTCTTAAAACATACAGTATTAGTTTGAATTAGAATTAATTTGAATAAAAAAAAACTATATATAACATATAAATGACTACAGCATCAAAACAAAGCTATGAAAACAAACATTTAACAAGATGAGACAACAGGAAATTTCATTTAGAAAATTTACAAAACTTTAGTGAAATCCATTCAGCCTCACATAAGAGACATTATGGTGCTCTGTCTGTCCAAACGTGTTAAGCAGAAAGGGGTAAAAATCTTCTTAAATGTGTTTATGAATTTTCATTATATAACAGCAATTCTTTTGGAATCCATTGTAAATGGATTTCATTTGTAGTTTAGCATTAAGTGTTGCAAGGAAATGAAATCTCGGTGTGTCAGATCTCTGAGTCATATCTCTTAAAGATCAGATAAAATGGAAAGGAGAGACTATTAGCCTGATTTAATGCTTGCAGTAGAATATCACATCATTACAGAGCACATGCAGCAAGAGCTGGCAACTCAAGTCAGGTGTGGTACATTCTAGGTGTCACTAAATCACAAGTTTAATTGCTTTTATGCTTTTGGATACAGTGCACTCTGATGCAGGTTACTGCAGAAGTGCTTTATCAACCAAAAATGTACATTTTTTCATCATTATCCGACCTCATGTTGTTCCAAACTTGTATGACTTCCATCTGTGGAACACAAACTAAGTTCAAAAACACAAAATGTATTGAAAGTCAAATGAGTCATACAGATCTGGAATGACATGATGATGAATAGATGATGATGTAATACTAATTTTTGAGTTCTTCAGCACTGTGTTTTTCTTTCAGCATGACTGCAATAAAGTTGGCAGCTAATATTTAATAATTATTACGCATTTTCCAGCAATTCAGCTTTTACACAAAGGTAACTAAAATTCAATTCCTAAAGTAAAATTCATCATGCACATTGATTTATTCTTTCCCTGTAATGAGCAAAATCCATCTCCTGATATCAGTTTTTCTCCTCAAAATTGACCACAGCACTGGTCTGGAAACCTGATAATGAAATCTTCCTCATAACAGCCCAGAAAGAGGGCTTCGATTTTTCCCCTTTCCATGTTTTGGATGGAGACGATCTGTGGGTTTAAGC
Source organism: Enteromius viviparus (assembly GCA_032353835.1). NCBI lineage: Eukaryota > Metazoa > Chordata > Actinopteri > Cypriniformes > Cyprinidae > Enteromius > Enteromius viviparus. The sequence goes on along the minus strand of JAUCNO010000279.1, from coordinate 12,152,558 downwards.
ACTGGCTGCAGATGTTTGAGTAGATTTGTTTTCCTCCCTATCAGCGGATCTTTATTTGAGTAATCATGTTTTCTCTCCCGTCGACTTGCACTCAGGCCTGCAACAGCCGGGGAAGGCAGCCGAGCACCTGCTCTGGTCTTCACTCCCACACGCCGGGGGAAGACATATGGTCATGGCTTTTTGCTGCTGGTTGCATGATCAACCACTGGAACTGCATAGACTAGCTCTCAGTGTAGCCTACTCAGATAAATTAAAGTCCAAACTATGACGCTCGGGGCTGAGCAAAATTACTCTATGACATCGGGTCATTTACCAAATACAGGCCGGTGTCCATAAATTCACTGGGTGGAAAGAGAACAAAAGGTGAATGGGAGAACTTGCCAGTGTGTGGAAGGTTCAATAAAATGGACCATTAACAAACCAGTTTCTCCCTTCAGCAAACAGGACTTGTATGTGTTTACAATGTCCACAGCAGAATATCTTTCTGTATGTTAGTTACATGTACAGTATATAAACTAAAATGAAGGTTTATGATAGATAATCAAAAAAATTGCAATCAACTGTGAAATGGATTTTGAAGCATAGTTCCTCAAGCATTCTTTCCATAATTAGCAGTGCTTGCTATGCTATTTTATACCTTTAAAAAACTAAAGGTTTTATGTATGCAATGTATATCCAATAATTTAATACTAAAATGTTTAAACACTATGTATGCAATATGTGCGACCATGAATTATGTCTGAAATAAGTATTTTAGCTACTACATAATTATTCAAATTGATTAGTCCTAGAAAAACTACTATACTTTTCTTTCAAACATTATCCATTAAGTTTATTCATACTACTGCTGCATGATTATTGAGAATATATATATATATATATATATATTTATTTATATATATATATACTGTATATATAATATAATATAATAATAATATAATAATGATTATTTTGGTCAATACTGTAATCACGGTTAACATGAATATGAGTGGGTCATATGAAAAAAGTCAGTAATACAATAAAAAATAACGAACACATATAATAGAAAAAAAAGATACAAATAGTGCTTTAAAAATGTTTATACAAGTCTAAATAAATTAGCTAACAGTCTACTACAGAAATACAATAATCAAATGTAAAGTAGAACAACGTAGTCTTCAGTGTAAGACTTAAACTTATTTTGTTTTTTATTAAAGCTACAAATCCTTTATTCAAGATCAGTAGAAATGATCTTGTTTGTTATTTTATTAATATTACATAGACATTTGAAAGCTGGAATATTAGACTGTTGTCACTTTAAGACACGGATCCAATATACTGTTACATATGTGTTTTCATTCTCAACTGTTTACATTGATAACCTATGAGGATTTATGTGAATAATCCAACACAGTCTCACGACCAGAGGTGCAAAATTCGTGCTAATTCATACAACCTCACTCGTACAATTTGTACGATTTGTCTAAAACCACGTGACGGGTAGGTTTAGGGGTGGGGTTTAGGTCATTCGTACAAATTCATACGAATAGCCACCTCGTAAAATATGTATGAATTGCCATGAGATCAGGTTGGAATAATCACCAAGCACTGGATTTTGACTAGTTTTTTTGTGCATTTGGCCATTTAGGCATACACCCCAAGACCATTACACACAGAGTCGGAAATTTTCATCCAATATTGTCGCATAAAAAAAAATTACACAAATTTTTTTTGATCAGATTAGATTTTCTGTGGTTTTGGAGGGTGCTCATTTCATGCCTTTTTTAGCTTATTTAATGTATAAATTAAACACTGTATTTAATGTATAAGGTACATGCACAAAAACTGATAATGTCATTGTGGTATCGGGTACTGTAATTGAACATAGCCTGTGGAAATGTAGACAGCACGCTGTCTTAAAAAAAGTTAGGAAACAATAGCCTTTGCAGATTTGACTAAAGATCCAAAGCCACATCTTTAACACTCCTGATGTCCTTTCTGTTAGAACTCATCGCTTCACACGACTCAGCGTGTACTGCAGGTAACTGAAGGAATCGTTCAAAATGATTCGCAAACCAGTTCACTGGTTTACCAACTGGTTTTATCAAGCCTTGAACAGAATTGTCTCAATAGAATGAATCATTTGCGAAAAGGCATTGTTCACTGCCCAGAGAAAAGTAGATGGCTAATCTGGAATAAACTGAAGCATTTTTAACTTGTACAGCATTAGGATGAAGTAACGAGAGGCGAGTCGCTCACTGTAACGAAGTAAAAGTGCAGTTTTTTCACTGAAAAAATACTTGAGTAAAAGTAAAAGTACTCATTTTTAAATATACTCTAAAAGTATTAGTTACCCCAAAAATTTGGGTAACTCAAGTAAATGTAACAAAGTAAATGTAACTAGTTTCTACCCACCTCTGCAAAACAACCATGCCCTATCAACCAATCAGAACTTTCAGGCACAATCCTCAATATCAGCCTAGGACTCTCTGTAAAGTACCACAGCAAAAAACATGTTTGAAGAAGTTATAACCTGATAACATTTTATTCCTTGCTTGCAACATGGCAACAAATGTGTAGAAGCCATCCAAAAAAATAACATTGAATATTGGTGCACAGGGTGCCATTAGATGTACAAGCTGCCTAAAGTCATCAGATATTTAGACGTCTGTCGATGACCAGCAATCCCACATTCACTATTAAACATGGACGACTCCCTTCACAAAAACACATTGCCATGTTATCAGAATAACATTATTCAAATTTGCTGTTTTTCACTTAACGGGACTTGCTAAATCATTCAGACATAAAAACGGATATTCATGAGAATACAAAAACATGCTCTTGATGTAGATCTATGATAATCACGCTCTATTTGTCTGCCTGGAAACATTCTGACTGTCAGCTGTGATTTGTGTTAGTATTTAAGGTGCTTTCCAAACTCACACTCTGAAATTGTCACATAAGATTATTATCATTAACAAAGAGGGTGTGTGAGTTACAACTGAACATCATTCTTCATGCTGTGATCTGTCAAGCTGCAGAGTATTAGTAACGTATGCGCTTGCCATTATTCAATTTCAAAGTTTCGGTGAGCATCAGCCCTCAATATCACTTGCTGCATTACTTGACAACTTTGTTTGTTTTTACGTTCTTGTCACACAAATGCCAACAAAGAAGAAGCAGACAGACAAAGAGTTACAGCCAAATAACCACCAGGTGCTTCTGTATGATTGGAGTGGCACAAGCAGCTCTGCACCTACTCCACGCCAGAATGCTGCGGCTCAACCTACAAAAACCCTCTGCCATAATCTCTCTGTCCTCCGTCACTCCTCCAAACAAGGTGGAATTTTGAGATTTGATGGTAAAACAAAATGAGGCATGAACAAACCCTGCAATCACTGAAGAACTTGGAAGTCATTAAAAAGAACAAGAGTTGCTTGTGGAGAAAAGTATTCATTACGTAAGGCGTGCAAACAAAAGCAAACGCCTTTGTCTCAGTTCAACTACTGGCACCACAACTAGCCCTGAGTACTGGATTTACACCACCACAGTCCCACATCAACAAACTGAAAAGCAAACCGTTGTGCAAACAGTTGCACAAATTAATTTGCCTTAAAGTAATGCAGTAACATCTTTTTGAGTCATTATGTGGCTTAATTTCATGTTGTTGTTTAAAGGGATGCAATATTTGCTCACCTTCATTTCAAAATTTATGATTTTTTAAAACGCTTTATCAAATTAGTCTAAATGACTATTTAGTATAAATGAAAAACATTTTTTTTATATTACCTTGAGAGTTGACTAATTCAGTTCCCTCTCAGTCGGTCACGTTGGATATGACCGACGAATTGGGATCTTGCTTCGATAGGACCATTTTACTTTGCATGTGTGAAAACAAAATTGCATCCAGCTGAGGCTGATCACAGCGTGAGTATAAATTGGAAGCGGATACAGCGCACTTTAGCTTTTCGCTTTAGAGCCGAGCATATGATGTGTTCACCTCTCCCTTCTACTTCGGATTAAGAATAAGTAGCTGGTATGACTGCGTTTTCAGCGGCTGTGGTTCCCGTGTCGAGTGTATTGCCACAGCAGGTTGCACTACCCCTGTTGTGAGCAAGCGGCTATCTCCCCTGTGTGTCTAAGCACACTAAAAGAGATTTTCTAAAAGAGTAAAAGGCTCTCAGAGTCCTGGCCTGAAGCCAAAGAGTGGGGGCTTGGGAGACTCCCGCAGGACACTGGAAGGGTCAGGGTCCATGGCGTTTTGGTAGGGATCGAAATTTGTCAGTCATATTTGATGACACTCGGAGTAGTCACTGTCCAGTGGGCCATTCTCTGCTTGGAGATGACTAAAATGCTTGAAATTGAGTAAAACGTTTTGAATATGACAGGCACTCCATTGACAGACTTCTACATTTCTAACGATGTATAATATAAAACATTAAAATAATAAAGTAATAAGAGTGAATCCTGTGAGTCTTAAAATGTTTAGTATTAATACTCTGTTCACAAATCTATTTTATAAAAATATATCTATAGATGTCCTAAACAATAATAATAAAATCTCAGATATACTGGAAAATGCTCTTTTAAGATAATACAAAGCATATGTCTATGACTACAAAATCATTCTATATAAATATATAGCCTACATATACTGATATTTGCATGCTGACAGATGTTTTGTTGTTTGTTTTTTAGTGATCAGACACCTCAGAGTCCTGTCTCCTCTCTTCAAGCTGTTTTCCTCTAGGAGCGCTGTTACCAACATCAGATGTTAACTACACTGATATTCTATGGTAAAATAAGCTTTTATTTTTCTTGCAAATTTTCTTGAAGATTTTTCTTGCACAGCTTGTCAGTTGTTCACTGAGGAGCTGTTCATGATCAGCGTGGATTAGCGCCGCTCGTCAGTGAACAAAAGCTGTGTGTAGTATATATGACTCAATGTGAAATCACGCACCTGATGGCATTACAAACATTTCAGTCAGGTATTATAGTTCAGGGAAAAAAAACAGTAATTGTGTTCTGGTTTATGACACAATAACACACAAACTAATACAAAAACAAACAGTACTTAATCATGACAGTGATCGATCCATGACTGGACCAGCTCGCATGCCACATCTTGAGGTAAATTATTATTCCTTTCAGCAGTCTTTCTTTTGTTATGTTATAGCGAGCCTTTGCTGAAGTCATTGCTGTTTGTTTCCTCTGTTCTTTCACACTGAGCACGCAAGCTGTAGTGGGTGTGTACATGTCGCACACGTTTCACGTAGACATTGTAATGACAAAGTGCAAGTAGCTTGTGGGCGTGGTCACATTCAAAGTAAAGAGTAAAACACACACACTTTTGTTGTTACTGAGAGTGAACTCAAAAAAATGTAGACACCTAACAGATTCGAATGGCGTATAACACTTACTTGTGTGAGCAAAGTCAACAGAGTTATATTAGTGTCTTTTGCACTGATAATAAAAAAAGAGCCCAATCACGCCATTGTGATCCGCACCCTTTTAGGGGTAAAAGACAAGCTGCTGCGTTCGGTACCATCTGAAGACGAGAGATAGAGGACGCTCTAACCCCTACATATAGTGTGTTGCAATAATCTAACCTAGTGGGCACAAAGGCATGGATTACCGTTTCAAAGTGCTTTCTTGGGAGAAGATATTTTACCAGCTTTCTCAGTTGAAAGAAACTTGATTTACCTACTGATCTGATCTGGCTGTCAAATCTAAAATCCACTTGAGGCACTTGAGTTGAGTTGAAGTTGTTGGGTGTCACCCAGCCTGCAGCCCTCCAGAAATCTGCTAGAGAGGCGCCGTGAGCCAACGCATAGAATGAGAGCACTCCGTTTGTGGAGTGGGCTCTGACACCTGAGGGGCACGACTCTCCCTGGTATAGACAAGCCAGGAACATGGAATCTACCACCCAATTGGCCAACCTCTGTTTGGAGACAACATTCCCTTTCTGCTGTCCCACATAGCAGAGGAAGAGCAGCTGAGAGTGTCTGAAGCTCCGAGTGTTGGTCTTCATAATGGTGCAAGGCGCGTAGGGGACAAATCAACTCTAAGGCCGGGTCTGCCTCCTCCTGGGGCAGAGCTTGCAGGTTCACTACCTGATCGCCGAATAGGCCTACCTGGGAGATGGGAGCTTCAAGAAAGAGTGCTTTGTCGCCGGCTGCCATCTGAGCCACGGGGATCACAGCCTGGGGAACGGCTGCACAGCCCTTGGCTGCCCCGCCATTGAGGGTGGTGAATGGTGAGGAGCTGGGGTGTAGGCAAGGATAGGGGGCCCGCTACGACCTGATCAGCTCCTCATGGAACTCCGGGAAGAAAGGCACCAGGGGGGAAACTCGGGAGTACTGCGGTCCCTGACCCCTCCAGAATCCAATCATAAATCCTCAAAGGATGGGATGGGGGCCCGTGGATACCCCTAATTCGACCACCTTTGCAGCTTGGAGGAGCATAGCCGGCAGTTTGCCGTTCGGGCAGAGACGTTCACTTTAACAGCCGAGTGTCCCTCTGATGCTGTATAAATCTCGCCCCTCTGGGCTGCAATGGAGGAGAGGCTGGGCCCGCTGTGTGGGGAAGCAGTTTGCTCTGACAACACTTTGGAACTACATGATTGGGCAGAAGTCTGCAGGGTTTTTATCCCTGGCGGAACATTCTGCATGGTCAATGTGATTTTTCCCAAGCGAACGAGAGGCGGGACCTGACTCAATGAACGCATGAACCATCCACGAACGCAGCGTGATGCCGCACCAGATGCATGAGGCAGCGATCATGTCTATCCCAGGAAGTGAGGAAACTACCGCTTCCGGAAGCGCATGGCCGAACAGACAAAGCCAAAGTCTGTAGGTGCACTGCATCTGTGCTCTCTTATTGTAACAAGGAGACATAAAGGCGTGCAGATCCATATGCAACTAGTTTATTATAAACACAGTCAGTACAGGCAGAGTCGGAGCAACGGCAAACAGGAACATAAAAGGCATAGATGTAAGAATAATCCAGTAGACGAAGCGATGGTCAAACGATCGAACTACACAAAGAAACAAACACACAAAGAGTACACATGGCACTAGAGTGCCATCCAGTGGTCTATGCTGGCACTTCCAGCTGACTGGTTACACTTATACTCATATAGTGACGAGGTGACCCTGGATGCAATCAGTGCACGCCAATGTTCATTGGCCTTTTGTTAAACTCAAAGGCAATTGGTCTCTCATCTGAGTTCCCATGTGTAACGTCGGAGTGACTCTATGGAGGTGGGATAAAAAAAAAATTCTACTTATATGAAGTGGCTTACTTTTCATTAAAGAAACTTTAAAAACATACTGTATGACCTTGAGCATCTTTTTATACCTACCAACAGTACAAGAGCCAAATTCAATAGATTTGTCGTAGATATTTTCATTGTCATTTTCAGTTATGTGGTTACTACTAGCAACAGCATGCCTATTTCTCTCGCTGAGTGTAAATAAAGAATGTGGTTCAAAGACACTTCCTACAGTAAAAGTTTCTCTTGTAAACAACTAATTATATTATCAAACAATAAGGTCTCCAGACCTTATCTTTTGATTTCTAGATTGACCAAAAGTGATAGTAAGACACAATGATTAGAGATTCTTTATATTTTAAATAAATCACATCTTATTAACAAATTATACCAAATCTTAACAGTAGATGTGTTGAGGAAATATTAATGCATTAGTCAGTCCAAGAATACTCAAAGAAACATTTATAAATTAATTTTACCTCACAGTTGGAGATTATTACAATCCAGACATGAATACAACAAACAAGGCCTCAGGCAAAAGAAAGCTATTCATCAAACAGTATGCAGATATAACCATGACAAATGCATGGCTTGGCAGCAAATTACACATTAAAATGAATTAAATTATGTTATAATCACATGAATTTAGAAAAACACAGCTATTTCTGTAAACAATACACATGTTTATGCTACTTTGTAAAGTAGGCCATAATCACAAAGCAGCAGAATATGATTGTCAATCCCTTGAGTTCGGTTACGTTCAAACAGGCTACGTTCACACAGCAACAGAATGCGTCTGTCAGTCCTGTATTTGTGATTGAAAATCATATGTTCTTTGCATTCTTGTATGTAAGTCTTGAAATGTCTCTTTCACACAGCAGCATACAGTTGTAGAATTCCGTCTGTAACAGGGTTGGGGCTATTCATGAATTGAATTGAGAATGAATGGTAAATTCCAATTCCCTTACTGGAATGGAATTGGAATTAGAACTGCATGCAGCTGACAGGAAATGGAATTGGAATTGAAATTACAGGAAGTGGAATTTAATTCAGGAAGAATTCCACTGAATTCTGTTTATTGTTGAGCATTTATTTGTCATTGCATTTAAAGACATACATTTGAACTTTATTTATGTTGATTTACAAATATAAAGCAATGTAAGAAATAGAGTTGATCAAATGCAAGTTAATAAAAATGAGAACAGTACATTATGAAATAATAATTGACTGACAGTGGTGATACATTTCTGAATACATTCAATATATGATGACCAAATGTTTTGGTCTTGATTTAAACTTTATGTAATTCAATTACTATGTAACTCTATTTCTTACATTACTTGATATTTGTAAATCATCATAAATAAAGTTCAAATGTATGTCTTTAAATGCAATGACAAATAAATGCTCAGCAATAAACAGAATTCAGTGGAATTCTTCCTGAATTGAATTCCACTTCCTGTAATTCCAATTCAATTCCAATTCTGTTTCCTTTAATTGTTGTTTATTTCCAATTCCAATTCCATTTCCTTCTTTGAATTGGAATTGTTGAGTTCATTTCTGAATTGACTCCAACCCTAGTCTGTATGAACGTGCAACAAGAGTCAAGCCTGTATTCCTTCCGAATAACCATAGCTGAAGTATTATCAAAGATGGCGACATCAAATAAAACTGAAAGTTCTATCACATTCTGACTCGAACGGAGTCAAATTTAGCCATGATTTCTTTCTCAAAACCTTCATTATTAAATGACAGCAGCTTTTAAATTTGAGTGGAGAGTGGACCACTTGAATTGGGCAGCGCGTGCAGAACACAAAGCTGATAGGAGCGGCTTTCGGTGGAAAACTAACAGGATAAGATGACACTCAACTTATTTCTCCTTTACTGTAAGTTACTGAAAACACACATGAAAACACATAGCGCATGATAGACACTAGTTTGTGGCAGTGCAATACTGGACTGACAACCTTTTCTGCTGCTGTGTGAACATAGAGGTAGATTCGTTAAGCTATGTTGCGATGAAGAATGTAAATTGCAGTATAAGAAATATCACTGATCAAGACTCAACTTGACCTGATTTCATTGTCAGTCATGAAAGAACAATCATTCTTTGTCTTTTTAGCAGAATGTCGCAATCAATGAAACTAGAGCTAATAGCCAAAAGCTTTGCCATGAGTTAATTACAAGCGGAATGAGATTACAACAACCTTGAAGCTAATGGTTATCCAAACCGTGATTTGTCATTGCAGTTTCGCCTCAAGTAAAATGCTATTTGGTTACGAAGTCCAAACATGAATATTGTCCTGGTCTCTTTACCTCAATGACAGCCACTGAACAACATACTTCAGAACGACTATAGTGTGTGCGACTGCGGGTTCCACACTTCATCACTTGTATGACAGAGAGAGGCACTCTAAATGTCTTTCCACACACACCCATACACACACTGCTGTAATGCTCCTGGTGGCTCACTTCTCATTCTGACAAGATGCTAGACAGCATACTCTACATCACCTCTCAGTAGGATTAGCAGCAGCTGTAATACCATGGATGACACAAGTGAGAACATTTTTCAGCTTCAGAATTAGCCCCTTAGCATCTATACTCAACTAAGTGACAAATTTAAAAATAAAAATGACCTGGATACATTTTTGTGTTTCTCAACTGCGACATACTCTTCAAGTGAAAGGTGAAAGCTGTACATTTTTGGATCAAACAGAGATTGTACCTAAAAATGCAACCAGAATTGTCTGTGAAGTTTATATTGAGCATTAGCTCTCCCGACATAGACAATATAGGTGGTCTTGATATGCCCAAGGGCTTGTGAGATAATCTATAATATGTGAACATCCCATAACTTCAGACTCATAGACATTTCTCAACCAATTTATTTGAAGCGGGCAGCAAAACCCGATTAAAATAGATCAGTACCGTGTTATTTAACAAATATGGGTTCACTCATTTGCACTGTTGTGTGCTGCACGCTTTCAGGGTAAAGTGAGTGTATCACAACTTGTTCCATCCAGACATACATGCCCCTTAACATTTAGCACACTAACAAGATCACAAAAAAACTGCATAAAAGATCATCGATCACAACAAAAATACAACTAAAAGCACGATTTTGCAATACATTAAAACACAAGTCTTGCCATTTTGGTTGCAAAAAAGGTGGAAAATTGTAGTAAATGTTGGAAACGTTCCTGAAATTTTGGAAAATTTCCAGGATGTTTTTTGAGAATTTTCCACGTATTTTTAAAAAGCTCATGGAAAATTATTTCACCCCTTTGCAACCCACATGAAATAATACTATAGTAATTGCATTTACAGTAAATACTATAATATGGTCTAAAAACACTATAGTAAAGCACTTGTATTCAGTTGTTGTGGTCATTCAGTTGCTGTGTTAATGTAACAATTATAGTAATATAAATAAATAACTTTCTCCAATACTGTACTAAGTTTTCTACAACTATAGGGTGTATTATACTATAATACACTAAAGTTTACTGAATACTAGCATTTATTAACAAAGTTTTGTAAATACTGTAATATACACTTTACTATTACTATCTCTGTCATGCAGTTACATTCAAAAACACTACACTTTTTACTATACATTACTAAAGCATTTTTTTCTACTTTTTTATCTGGCAATGTAAACTGAAACTTTTCACTGTGGGGAAAAGTATAAAAACCCAATGCACAGACCCAAGCTACCGATTTCCCTCAATTTCTCAAAAATTCTGAGATGACATCAACTGTGCTGCTTCTGTTTTTTTCGTCATTGCAAATTACTGCGTTGAACTGTTAGCTGTAGTAATGTTTTATCTACTGCAATATGTTTTACATCACATTGAGGTGTCCTTCTTTTGGAGGTGCTTTTAAACCACCATGTGGCTAAATGTTGCTTTTATGTTGAACAGCTTTGTTGTGATTGACAGGTATATGTGAATGTGCATCTGCTGGAGTTTGGGAATACAGCCTTTGCCAGATGTGACCTGCTGTTTGGTGCACAGAAAGCTAGCACAGCAAACACCATCAACCATCTGCTGGTGCAAAATATCACCAGTTTGAACGCATGTCTTTGCCATTTTTGGCCCCCATAGAGACAAGATGTTACAACGTTCAGTAATAGATTGTTTCCACATTAAACCTGAAACAACAGACTGTATAAAACTGGCTCACTTCCAGGAAATATACATGTATTATATACAGTCAGTGTGTGTAAGAGGCACATTTTTAAGTATTAAGAATTCTTAAGACTTCTTAAGTATTATATACAAAATTAGGCTAGTTAAAAAGGTATCAGTACACTATTGTGTAAAGATATAGGGGATTTCTTTCTGCTTCTTCTTAAAACTTAATAAAAAGAACAGCGAATCAGGGCTCTCAGGTATTAAGACCCAGTCTGTCGATACGACATACGTCGTAGTGTACGACAGACAAGGGAACAGATATCTACGAAATATTTCTATTTCAAGTTTATGCTGTTCATTTAAACATTATAAAAGAATCCATAATTGCTCAAGTTGCTGCAAAACCACAAAGCATTACAACGTTTTTTCAACATAGATTTGCATAACAAATCAGCATATTGAATTGATTTCTGAATAATCATGTGACTTTGAAAACTGGTGTAATGATGCTTAAAATTTTTCTTTGTCACGATAGGAGTAAATAGCAATTTAAAATAATAATACAACAGCAAAGTTATTTCGGAATGGTAGTAATATTTCACAATATTGCTTTTTTTTCTGCTGTATTTTTTCTGCTCAAATAAATGCAGGCTTTGTAAGCACAAGGGACTTAATTCAAAAGCATTTAAAAAACTCATACAGACCACAAACCTTTAGTTCAATATTGGATTCAACAGGAATAAATAACTTTACAAATTCCCACATAGAGAGTTTTTATGTCCGATTCATATGCGATAAATGAGAATTTTTTTTAGAAGACCTTGCACTTTGAGAAACCAAAAGCTAACCATGAATCCATTCAGATAATAAGAAGTTATACCTTGCTTGTTACAGGGCTCAGGCAAATGCAGTGACCTCTTAGATTGAGTTTATGGACTGTGAGTGCGTGTGCCTTGAAGTTTTTCCCATCATGCTCTTCTGTTACTCTTGAAAAGCTCCAGCTTGTCTCTAGTGAATAAACCTCCATCTGCTGAAGGCCGTGGCAGTGCTTAAAAAGTGAACCTCACCTGCCTGCCCTCTGATGGAGTCTTATTACCGCCTCAATTATTCAAATCCTCCAGCTGTGCAAAAATGTCATGCGCATTATTTTCAGTTAATTTCATGTCATAGTTCTATTATGGATGGATCCCGCTGTTCTTAAGCACGTGTGTGAGAACTCGAGGTGAAGTAGAACTCATTGCTGTCCACCCCTGCAATGCCAATCAGATGCAGACATGGTTCTGCATCATGTAAATAGAAAAAAACCCCATTAAACAAACATTTTGTAAACATAAACATCATTGTGATGTTTCTTGTGTAGGCTTTGTGAGCCCTGCACTGGGAAATGGCCAATTCTTGTCATAAAATGTGTATGTGCATTGTTTTGCACACACACACACATACATGAATATATACTGTAAATGTAACATGTTTTTCCTAAATATATGCATTCATGTGTGTATTTATACATACAGTACATTATGAATAAACACAGTACACACACATATACAATTAAACAAAAACGTCTAGGTTACGAATGTAACACGGAGACGTTACATATGGGATCTTGCATGAGAGACCGATCGTATTCGAGTCATTTGGAAAAGGCCAATGAAAATTGGCGTGCAATAATCACAGCCAGGTGCATCTCGTCACAGCGTGAGTATAAGAGAGCGCTGCTGGATTGCACATCCAGGTTTTCGCTGAGGAGCCGAGTCAGCGTCAGCGCGACCCAGGTTCGTGGCAGAAAGATGTAAAGTCTCCGTTCCCTCCTTCAGGGAACGTGGGTTAAGTTCTTAACCGTTACCCTTTCAGTCAAATCACTTCAACGTTACATATGGGAACACCCATGAAACAGGCCACGAACCTGAGGCCGCGTTACGCGGGGACACCCGTGCTGACAGGCGGCAAGCATGTCAACAGGAGAGTCTGCACGTAACCTACCCAACGCCCTGGCTGACTGTGGAGGAATTTTGAAGCCACAACTTCTGAAGGAAGTCCAGAGGAGCACAGTCGGGACTGACTCCGCTCTAAGTCCGACTGCAGGGCAGGAGGATGAGGTTCGTCTTGGCACCGAGGAACCTATAAGGGCAAAGCAGCAAGCCAACACCAGCCGGTCTTCCCACTACCTGCTTTTCTGGTTTAAGACACCGGAAGACACGGCCTCTTCGCAGAGGTCGTAGAACCTGGCGAAGGTGTTAGGTGTCACCCAGCCTGCAGCTCTACAGATATCTGCTAATGAGGCACCGTGGACTGCAGGGCGCACTGGGAGCCGTCTCGGGAACGAGAGGTGGGATCTCAATGAGGCAATGGTCATGCGCCCACAGTGGACGCATGAATCATCCACGAGGGCTGCGTCGGCATGCTCCCGGCCCAAGCATGTGAGACAGCAATCGTGCCCATCTGAGGATGTGAGGAAACTCCCACACTCAGAAACGCCCGCCGCATAGCCATTCCGGAGAATGGCTATAAGGCCACGAGGAAATTGCTCTTTTTTAACACCCGGATGCCCAAGGGAGACCTCTCGCAGCACAGCGTGCACTCAGTGGGCGATGTCTCACACTGGCGAGCAAAAGACTGGCGCTCTTTAAGCCTTGAAAAATGCTACCAGTCTCGCGGGTCTGTTGACAGCTGCCCAGATGAACTTTCAAAAGCTGCAACAACGAGAGAGCATGAACTCTGACAGGAACTCTAGAAGGTTTGCGAAGATTCTCTTCCAGCCGACTCGATGTCATCAGACGAGGCTCCGAAAGCGAAAAGCTGCGTGTGCAATCCAGCCGCGCTCTCTTATACTCATGCTGTGATGAGATGCACCTGGCTGTGATTATTGCACGCCAATTTTCATTGGTTTTTTCCAAATGACTCGAAGACGATCGGTCTATCCCATATGTAACGTCGAAGTGATTCGACTGAAAGGGTAACATTTATTTTGGATGCGTTAATTGCAATTAATCGTTTGAACTGCTGTATAAAAAAAAGAAGGATCCTAAAACATTCTATTTAATTCCATGTATAAGATAGTATTTGATTTAATTTTCCATATTTACTTAAAACTTTTTTTGCTATATTTTATTTGTATTTAGGTTCTTTTTTCCACACCCATTTATAAATGTTTCTAATTTCAGTAGATGACAAACATCTTTAAATATTAGTTTTACCATTATCTCCATAGAACCATTGCTGTTTCCATAATTCACTCTGTGCTGTGAGGAACTTTAAAGCCCACTGACTCTGTGGCACAAAATCTCTGCCTCCTGCTTCTGAGAGCACAGTGTTCCTTCAGACCAATTATTTGACCTCCTCAAGATGGAGAGCAAATTTGAGCACTGCAGCTGAGCAGAACCACCCAGTCTACAGGGCAAGGAGGCTACGCCCTGCAGACAGCAGACGTCTTGCTGGTCACATTTGTTCTAGCGTCATGCGGTTCGGCACACACTTCCGCCAGAGACACGACAGAGATAGATCCATCCATCAGAGCAGCCACAGCCCACTCCCTTGCCCTGTCATTGCCACACACAACAGAGGCGGGTGAAACATGATAAACCATGATCTGCTGTGAACTGTTTCAGACATTTTGCACCCACACCCTAGAAAACCAAGAGATTGAATTGCACCCTGCACATAAAGTATGTAAAGCTGCAGTGAAGATAAAACCAAATTTGCTGAGACTGGGTGGGGGGGAAATAGTTATCTGGGCTTTGACTGTGACCAAATGGTTGCATTTGCAACCTTTTTTTTCTGCCAGTGTAACTAAGTTTTGTTAGAGGTCACATGGGTGCCACTACCAATTTGACTGATAAGCGCTGCCATTTCTATTGAGTATAAGAAACATTAAATGGCACATGGTTTTAAAGCAGAGACAGTTCACACAGCCTACGACTAAACTTATATTTGAAATCACCAATTAAATCTATCCACAGCTGTATCATAAGTGTTGTTATTTTGCTCAAATAGCAGTTAAAAAAAGCTTATTTCTCAGCCAGTGCATATGCGCAGTCCTAGGCGCACGTCTCAGAGCGTTGACTGTTTCTATAGCAATTGGGTCTTCTAATGGCAGCCGCAGTGACCCACTGGCTTTACAGATTAGGGATTGGCTCTTTTGCTCAGAAGGTGGAGCTTCATCTTATAGAGAGGCCATACTAAGCACATATTTTCCCATTCAAATCTTTATTAGTGAAAGGTCTTGGGCATTTTAGTCTTCGGTTAAGGGTAATCCGAGAAAAGATTCTGATGTGATAAAGCCTTCTGTTTGAAACATTCCTTTACAATATTGACCAAACAAAGCCATGCTTATTTTTAATACAAGATATTGCTGTCTGCAGTGAATATTCTGACACCATTTTAGCGTATCTGAAAAATAGATGGATTCTGGGTCGACTGCGTCTCTAGCTCACCTCCCCGCAGAATTAAGTTTAAAGGGTTTAAAATCAAGTGTAGCTGTTCAATGGATTCTCACACATCACATCTTCAGGAGTGGAATAAGGGTTGAGGGTAGGGAACAAGAGCCCTCACATTTATGGAGTAGGCTATAATGTGATCAGCCACCGTTACTCAGAATAAATTTGAGAAACAATCACCCAAAACACAGTTTTATAGTTTGGATTTATAGCACAGTGAACTAAGGAAGATTGGTGGATGCAAACATTACATATTCATCAACTGCAAATAAGCAGAAATTTGATTGCAGTCATACGAAATCAAGAGAA
This sequence comes from Enteromius viviparus, assembly GCA_032353835.1. Lineage (NCBI taxonomy): Eukaryota > Metazoa > Chordata > Actinopteri > Cypriniformes > Cyprinidae > Enteromius > Enteromius viviparus. The sequence goes on along the minus strand of JAUCNO010000279.1, from coordinate 12,136,419 downwards.
TATCAGTTAAAATTACCGATAATTTAAGCGTTTGCAAAGTAGAAATAAAAAAACAACACAAAGTATTTTAAAATGATATTATATATTGGTTATCATTTTACTAATTTAAATGAACAGTTTGCCCTTTAAAGTCATGTATGAGCTAAACATAATTTAATTGTCAATAAACAAATGTTTACTTTTGTGCCATAAGACAAATCCTACACATGTTTGAGCTCTACGTGTGATTTTTGGCTTGAGTCATGAAACATGATCAATGTTAACTAGAGACTTGAGCCAAAAAAAATGCATTGAATCTCTGAGTTGTTGACTTTGAAGCACTGTAAACGGATCAAGCCAAGCTAAAAATTCTTTCAAGTGGATTCTCTACAAAAAAAATCACTTGGACCGGTTCACAAATCGCATTAAACAATTAAATCAGATCTGAACAATACATTTTGTTCACTGAAAAGTAATGAATCACACATTAACATATCAGATGTTGTGATTGCTACATCTTTCATGCTAAATAACGAGGACTATAGTCTATGCAATTCATCAGAGTAAAAAGATATTACACCCTGCATGTTAAGTAATTTATCCAAAAATATCTTAGTATTTTACCTCAAACTCCTCTACCACTGACAATTCCAGATGGGATGCTAGATCTAAAAAAAAAACAGTTGATCCAGTTCACAAATCTAGGATGAACTGTTCCTCACACAAAGCTTATTTGACTTAAGAGGTGTTACACAGAAGAAAGAGAGTTAGACCGGTTTGGAAAGGTAGCCTACTAAACGATGACAGAAATGTCCTTTTTTGAGTGAGCTACAAGCATATATCCTGTCCTAGTAAACGTCTCTGGAGTGTTGTGTAACTGTAATTTAGTAAGTGTTGCAACTCAATCGCTGTGTTCCAGTGGAGACACAGCGATGTCAAGTTTCCAGCGGTTTCCGTCTGACTGTTTATTGAATAAATTAGGAAATTACAATGCAGTATCTGTCTAGCTGTAGATGTTACTTCTCTGGGGCCACATAGCAGACATAGCAGCAATTGACAGAAAATGGGCACTAGCCCTATTGACTCAGGGACTGCCAACCAGCATTAACTACAGCAGAAATCGGGGGGTTCAGGGGTTCACGTAACAATATTGGCACCATTTGCACGTTATAATGCTAGTGATAAATCAACAGACATGTTTTAGATGCTAAAAAAATATTATTTATGGTGCACTATCTTAATTAAATCGTTTAGAAACCGAGAGATCTAAACATAGAATTTCATTAGCATTAATGATCACTGACCCTCCAAACCATAGGAAATGTGCATCATTAGAATTCTCAGTCCATTCTATTGACCTCACTTCAAGGGATCCATTCTTACAAGCTTAAAAGCATCAATCTAACAATTTCCAGTGTGAATCAGGGACTAATCAATGCTGGTCATTTGTAGTTGGTCAACCTTACGTAGTGATAAAAGAGCTTTGCGGGCATTAAAGGCCTCTAAAGAAGAAATATAGATCAGAGACTCGCTGAGGGTCTCATTTCCTTGCAATGCTGGACTTTAAGCAGCTCGGCACGTTTATCAGGCTGACAGACATGGCATTATGGCTCAAAGACGGCTGTTCTCCCTGCAAAGTCAACACTGTGAGCAAAGCCATGCACCACAGGGAAGGAAATTAGAGTAAGGCTACATCCGTAAAGAAAGCAAAAATTAACATTTACACAAACAAACAAGTCCTGATCTACAGTGTAGTTCAGAGAACAGTATGCGACTGGGAAAATATTTGTCATGTGCACTCTCTGACCACGGTCAGTCATCTCTCACCCCTCTCGCGGTGGGATACATGTGTATTTAATGTGCAAGTATGTTATGTCGGATTTAAGGAATCTGGCTCATTTTCCTATACTGTAGCTCAGTCTTTTAAAGTGCATTGGCTTTATCTGATTGGCAGCCGATATCTGAATGTGAACTGTCAAAACAAATGCTTCAGTATTGTCTTCAAGAAATTAAATTTAATGAAAGCCATGTAAGATGATGTTCACAAAACAAATCTTATTAAGAATATATTCAAGGACTAATGCTTTTAATTATACCCATACTTTGCTGCGCTATATCTTTAACGCAATTTGCAGTGTTTATGTATTACATCATCAAGCCAAGATCCAAGAAAAATCCAAGAAGTCAAAGAAAAAGACAACCAGTTGGCACACATGACTCTCACCCTCAGCTTGAATTTGTGACATAAGTTACATAAGCTTAAATAATTTTTTTTTTTAATGTTAAAATTTTAAAAAGATCATGATTTCGACTTGGGCTACAATACAATATGTATATATTAGTGCTGTCAAATGATTAATCATGATTAATCACATCCAAAATAAAAGTCTTTATTTACATAATATATGT
>JAUCNO010000279.1:12110688-12123741 GCA_032353835.1 Enteromius viviparus | reverse complement strand
AATGAAATCTGCATCTCCATAAAGTTGGTCAGCAGCAGGAAGCATGAAGTGCTCTAAAACATCCTGGTATACAGCTGCTCAGAAAACACAGTGGACCCACACCAGCAGATGACATGGCACCCCAAACCATGGTGGAAACTTTATACTGGACCTTAAGCAACGTGGATTCTGTGCCTCTCCTCCCTTCCTCCAGACTCTAGGACCCAGGTTTTTAAATGGTAAGGTACATTTTAAATATACCAATTTAAATATATATTTGAAATGAATAGTATATATAAATTCAAATATGTTTTAGGTTTGTCCCCCTTTTTCTCTAATGACAACAGCCCCTGAAATCTGATGATTATTTTCTTCAGCAATATAAGAGTGGTCTTCTGACTCTCTGATTTGTGATCAATTTCCCAAATTTGCTTATTTGATTAATAACTTAAAATACTGTTTAATACATTTTTTTTTTGCTTACTCCCAGATGTGGTCTAAGACTTAAGAAAGATGTTGGGGTTGTTTTAGAAAAAAAAAAAAAATGTCATCATTATAGTTGAAACAAAACCAGAATGAGGGTACAGTAATGAGAATGTTTCATAACGTCAACAAGAGGACACAAGATCACAGATTCATGGTTAATTAATTATTAATAGAAACAATCTTGGAGGCAGTGACTTATTCCTCACCTCACATCTGGGCCGATAGATTATGTAACATGCTTGGAATTCTTAATTAAAGTCACATACAAATGTGCCAGGCAGTTTCAGCTATGAACAATAATCCATAGTCTTTTATTCCACAGAGTAAAGTGAACACCAGCAAACACAATGGAAACAATATTTGGAAATTCACAGAGAAATAGGTGTGACTCTTTTGCTTGTTGTTTACACACCATTCTAAATATATCCAACATACTCTCATAAAGAACTTCTGCAACACTTACATGTCACCTTTGTAGCGCATTCAAACTACATTCAGATTTCATCTTGTGCCAGGGATGCATGCATTCAAAAATAACTTTTATAAAAGATTTATATTTGCTATTTACTGTTTTACCAAGAATCCTAAAAAATAATACATTTCAAATGCTCCCAAATCAGTAGAAATATTAGTTATATTTGTCATTTGTAATAATATTTCATAATATATATATTTTTTTACTCCCGTAGAACTCCAGACTTGGTAAGCATATGAGACTTCCTCTAAAATAACAGTTATATAAACACTAAAACATATTGTGGCTGAAAACAGACCTTCAAATTAAGGCGAGAATGTCACTGCAATGACATTTTGGTTGTGCAGGATAAAAATCGCATAGCTGTCTCCCTCATGAGACTGTCCTGTTTATTGACTACAGGAATCCTTTCATCCTTTGTCATATGTATTTGTTTGACTTTCTTGTGCTTTATTTAGCATCACAATAAATATCATTTCAAATTATTCATTCTTTGTTGTCATTTCGGCTTATTGTTTTCAAAGAAAGTTTGATTTCTACGTCTTGACTTGAACTCACTGTGATCAGTTAAGTGCTGGTGTTTTGAAGAGCTGCATGCTAATGTTAGGATCTGCATTTGTACCCAGGCTTTGCCTCTTGACATTTGAAGATGATTAAGAAATTGTCCCGGACCTAACCTTTGCATCCTGAGAACCTTCATGTCACCGCATTAGCACTTCCATTATCATTCCGTCTGATCTAATGAAAACTCTTTAATTGTGGCACATATATTACGCGTCTTAATATATGTACAACATAATTGAGGCAAGCTCAGAAAATCCCCAGTGTGAAATGAAGCATTTAGCCAAGACTGAACTTAATCACTGTAATAGCATAAAGAATTTAATGTGCCTTTAGCATGTGTTTTGAGAGAAAGGGCAGAAATGCAAGCACAAAAGAGTATTCTTCAACTACAGTACTTTTACGAAGTAAACTTGATTGTAAAAAAAAAAGAAAAACATTAAATATTTGCTGTGAATTCTTTCTGAAATAATCATTTTTACTTAAGCTACCTTGATTGTGTTTATAGACATGACTTTTAAACATTTTTGGAATAAAATGTAAGTTACATTTATTTGCCTTATAAGGCTTATTTTATATCTAGAATATTATGTATAGAAAGTTCTTTTTTTTGATCATTACACAAAACTGCCAGGAAATAACTCAATTAACTTGATTTTGTCTCATATTTCATTTTAATTATGCTACTCAATGGCAGTGGTCTTCTTAAACAAGTGCATAACTTTTAAATCAAGTATAATCTGCAGCAAAATTGTTAGAAATTATGAAATAACTGAAAGATATAAATACATTAGAATAAGTTATTTCACTCTTTAAATATATATATATATATATATATATATATATTTAAGACAGAAGATCTTACTATATACAGTATATACTGTATAACATAGAGTGCCCACAATTCAAAATAAAAAGAAAACAATAACCAGTACTTCCGCCATTATTATTAGTCTCTGATAAAGACTCACTAATAATAAAGTAATAAAGAATTACTCGTCAAAAACAGATGAGAAATTAAACTAAATCCTTGAAGCTGTGAAATGTTGTGTGTTTTATTATACTCTTCTTCTACTGTTTTTCCACACAAGATGTTTACACAGAAAGAAAACTCAAAACCAAAGAACAGCAGCTCAAAGGCTTGAGTGTTAAAAGAAAGGTGAAGATTGAACACTGCTGCTGAGAAATGAACCTATTGTCAGGTTTTCCATTTTGATGCATTGGCCTCCCTACTACAGACGAAGTGTTGAAGCATAGGCTTTCTCAGACGGCTTTGCTGTCCACTCTGTGTTGTGTGTAAAGTTGTACACAGGACTGTATTCAATAGACAGGAGAACGTTCGCCCTTGAATGCTCTCTTCTTTTGGATTTGACTCAAAAAGTGTCCATTTAGACAATACTGAAAATAAATGTCAGAGAACTGTTCTATTAACCAGCAGTCTGTGTCGGCATTAGTATAATTGATCACATTTTATATGTTAAATGATAAAATGTTCCATTAAGATATGCAGTAATTTTGTTCCCTAATCAACCCTGAGTGTGATTTTACTTTCATTCAGTAATATTTCCATTTATCTCTCGGAGCTGAATCGGTAAAGAGATGACCTGACAAAAATGTTCTAGTCATCACTGGCATAACATTTGTAGAATTTCCATGCACTGCCTTGCTTCAGCATTTGAGACAGAATAGTAATCTGTGAATATATTATGCAGCCATAATCCCTCATGATGGACTTTCCTCTCTCGTCTGTGACCTGACTTGAAAAGTGGATGATTTCGTAAAATATCTAGGTCACAATGTTAAATCTCCTCTCTTAAGATGCGTCATGGGGTGTGTAAAGATTCAAGTGTCAAGAATCTTAAACAGGTGAAGAGTTTAACAACACTCAAAAACAGACTTTTGCTGCTTCCTCGCTAGTGCAAAGTAGTTATTGAACAACAAAAAGTAATGTATTCACGACTCCATAACTCACTAAAACACATTAAAAAGCCACAAATCTTTAAAAAAGTCACAAAACTTAAAACCTTTACATTCCAGCTCAATCTCATTAAAATGCATATAAATACTGTAGTACGACAAATAATAATGGAAACTACTAATACACAAAAATGGACTTTGGCGTATATATGAAACACGTGTCATGCATAATAAGCAGTTTCACGCACATTAGATATGCATCTACCCCACAAACCTAATCCTAATTCTCGTAGCGTTTACACGCCAAAGTCTATTTTTTGCGTAGCTATGCCACTAAGTTTTCGGTTTCAAGCACATTTTCACGCACATTCATGAGATACAGTAGCACAATCGGTAACATACTGTACCGAAAGAGTTCATTATGCAACAGCATTACGCAAGCAATACAAGCAAGATAAGTAAAGAACAACTTTCATGTTTTCATAGTAACATGGACATTAAAGCAATGCTTATAGCTGCCAATTTAGCACTTATATGCACACATATAAAAAATGTAATAGGTTGAGCTTACAGAGCCCAAATCAAGATTTGACTAGCACACGTGGTGGTCTAGACATCATGAGCAGCTATCAAAAGATCTCGCCACTCTAAAAAGAGCAAATTAATAATTCAAGGTGATCTTGGCAGGTCACAAGGTTGAAAGGCTCAAATGATTTTCCAGTCAAAAAAAAAATCTTTCCATGTGAAAGACAAACAACTTGCAAAGAAAATCAACTCTTGTAATCTTACTCTTTCATCACTGCTGTCCTTGGAGAATAAAGCCATCAGAAAAGTGCGATTTACAGATAAATTCATAAAAGATTATTAAGCTTCATAAAACCCTGTGGGCATTGACATTCGATTTTAAAGTCAGGTTGATGTCAATAATAGCATACTATAAATATTTCTCCAATTACATAATGAATGGTGTATAACTGCAATTTACAGCTAAATTATGGTGATATCAAAACAATAAATCTATGGTTTTCCTCTGGTAAGCCCACACAGGTCTTTTCTAAACAGTCATTATCTAAAATGCAGATGTAAATAGTAAATAAAACTAACGACTGTTTACAACATGTACGAAAGCTATAATTGAGGTGGTAGCTTTTTGAAAGGTGCACCTTTGTACCTTTTAGGTACTAATAGCTTTAGGGTACAGTATATACTGTATGGGCCCTTTAGGTGCAAACTATGCTGTACCTTTTTTCTAAGAATGTGCTATCAACATTAAAATGGAGTTTATACTTTTGTTGTTGGTGTTTTGTAGATCAGGTTGGAAAGCATCACATGCCCTCATCCTCAAAAACTTATTTTTTTTAAATAAAAAATATTACCCAAAATACATTAAATGCAGATTGACTTGCAACAAGGCTAAACATAGTTTTTGCCCACCACAGTGTGTTTCGTGTGGTGGATTATTGTCTGCCAAGAGCATGAAACCATCAGAATTAAAGAGACGGAAGACAGGAACTATAAAAACAAGCTTTTTGGGGATCTAAACACATCGAATCAAATTAAATCAAACATAGTACATTCCTATAATAATATATTTGAATGGTGCCATGTTGGGATGTTCAATTTGAAACCATAATCACAGTATAGACAAAACACTAAAGAAACCTAACTTTGCAGAGTACCAACTTGAGTCCTGAACTGAACTGCGTTACCTGTGGATCAAACAAGTATAAAAAAATCCTCAGCGGGGTCACCAACTAACTGAAGATATTATTGATCGTTTCCTCCATTTTCACAACGGTCTTTCAACTCTGCTCTCAGCTCAAGGCTTAGAAAGGTACGCTAGCTTCACTCTAAAGTCAGGATCCAAAGCCCTACCGTATCGCTCACATTGTGGGAATGAGATAAAAGTGAGGAATTAAATATTAATGTGAATCAAGCCGGCCAACTGCCATAATTCTTCTCATGCTTGCCCAAGCCAGGCCCAGGAATAAAGCTGTTAAAACAGCCCAGGGATCTCACATTTATTGAGATGATGAAAGGGTTAAGGACCCTTGCCCTTTTGCCCACAGAGCAGAGACGTTACTGAGCTGTGATGTTGTGCAAATAGAGGAACTCGGTCTCAGTGTTTTACCCCTCTCATGCATTTTACAGCATCTTTAGCACTCTAAATGCACGACACACATCCGCCTGACCGCTGACTTCAGACTCCAGCCTTCGGCTCTGCTGGCAAAGAAAGATTCTTGATTTCATACCTGGCTTCTGTCGCTGCCTTCCTCCATTTTTCTTATTTTTTTTCCCACCTTTTGCCTCCCAGAATAAACTTGTGAGCCTCACAGCGCTTGTGAGCCTGTGATTACGCATGGCACATTTATCTGTTTCCAAGGGTATCATTATCCCTCTAGGAAGTTTTGCATTCAGTGAGCTGTGACAGGTGCGGGGCAATTTTGAGATTATTTATAATGACGGCTCTGACTTGGGAGTCGAGCATCATCCACAGCTGTCCTGTGGAATTTACCCTGATACACTAAAGTTTTATGGATAATGGCCATACTCTTACAACCTTCCTGGAAAAATAAATAAGTAAAAGTGGCATAAAGTCAGTACAGCTTACATGAGTAAGTCAAGAAGGGGAACTAATTTAAAGAATATATGCGGCTACAGCAAATGTCTGTGAAACCTGGTAGATACAGTGTGTGCACATGAAAAACGACAGGTAATGACTGTTGAAATGATGACCTTGTGTGGAGAGAAGCTGCTTTGTGAATATCCGAAAACCGGGAAAATATATAACTCATCTTAAACCAACCATATATAAGGGAAAAACAAAAAATGGATGAACTCTGTTAGAGGCGGAGAGATGTTTGATTCAGTGTAGATGAAAGGCACCGAGTTCAGAAAGAAAACAGCATTGATTTTAAAACATTAAGAGCGTCTATGAGGAAATAAAGCAAAATTGCTAAAAGACGAGTGTTGTTTTACCGGCTTGTGTGTTCTGTTTATCATCACTAATGGGCACACACAAAAAAAGAGCAGTCCGATGGATGGGCCTATTAAACGGAGAGCAGCTTTTCCCTTTCTAGGGGTTTCATTATCGCACATTTGATGTCCGTCCTCTGGTAGACGGTCAACAAAAAATTGGATTTTTTTAAGTTGCTCCTGTGGCATCACACACAGTTCATGAGAAGTCCAAAGGGAATACGTTTCCCCTTCAAACAGCCTTCCACAGATACCAACGGCACAATATGAATAATGAAGCGTGCTACGGTTCAACTGCCAATTATAACATTCATCTAGAGAGCTGACGAGGAGTGTATGACTATAAAAAGTTACAAAGCTGTCTCTTTTTCACTATGAAAACTTGGTCAAAAATCATCTAGATCTTTTAATTGGAACTGGCGGACAATGAGAAGGATGTTATCATTCTTGTACCTGTTGTCTCGGCCCAAAGGGGCAGTGGAGAAACTCCAGGGGATCTCGGCGACATGGACCCTATTTCGTCCTCTGTCAGAGGGGGTGATGGATGACTTTGCTTTACGCACTACATCAAAACAAACAAGGAGGTTCTCTTGACTCCTGAGCTTTCAACTCTGCATCAAATCAACGTACCTGCATGTGGACACTAAACAAATTGAGTATTGTCATGTGGGGCGAGTGCATCCAGATTGGATCCACCATTGTCTTGTTTGATTATTTTTGTCATATGCACTCACTTGCGAGCAGTAAACCACAAATAAAACCTTGATATTGGCCAACGTTTAATCTATCCACCGCTGCTAGCATAATATGTTTCAGTTTAATATATTCACCAATCAAATCAATTTGCAATAAACGTTTTACAGATATTAGCCTAAGCTGTCAATCCCTTTAAATTATTCACACTTCATCACATACCAATATTTGCAGCAAAAGCCCTCAAAGACATTATGGTGTCAGACGAGTAAATAATTGAATAGAAATCACACCACATAAGGGGAAATCATCTAATTGTGTTCAAAAGGCTCAGGCTATTCTGCTCCACTTATAAAAGCTAATTGCTATTGATTAATATACTGGCTTTTGCTGTTTTGGTTACGTCAGATTAAATTAAATTTATTAATCAATAACTTAGTTTAATCGTTTTTATTGAAAAATCTAATTATGTTTACAATGCTTTAAAATCAGCTTCGTAAATGTAGCAATTTTAGCCACATGGCACATTTACAGAGACTGTCAAACACTATTTACATAGCAATGTAATTTAGATGTGGGTGACAGTGATTCATAAAATATTAGCAATCTTATCATAATATCTTTGCTGGCGATATAAAATATCACGAATATTGCGGTAATGTCATAAGTTGAGCTTATTCCTCAGAGGCTGCCGGTTCGTTAGAAGCTATAGGTAAATAATTGGGAGAATAAAAATTTGCAGATAAACGGTAACACGGTTTGCACTACAAACCTATGTGTACATAATTAAGATAATGCATTAAAATAACATTCACAATCACAGACTTAGCACAATAACCAATCAGAGGTGTTGTCACTGGCGCATGGGTGATCCACTCATTGGAAGTTGGAACCATGGTTGGAACAGCCTCTTAACTCTCAATAGTTGCAAACAACTCCGCGCTATCAATGGAAAGTATTATTTGCAGCCATTTTTAGGGATTATTAACACATCATGTGCATTGATTGTGTATTGATAACTACACTGACTTCGTTTTACAATCAGATTTTATTTCCTTGTCGTGATGAAGAGACAGCATTATTTTTTTTTCAAATATACTTATTTATGCATGGCATTTAGTGTTAAAATGTAGGTATCTATTTATTTATTTTTTTTAATTCCAGCACATAGGCAAATTAGAGACGTTTGGCAGCAAAATAATATTCCTATGTAATGCCATGGTTTAACTAATAAATAAATAAACCTATATAATAGCAGTCATAATAGCTTATTTATTTATTTATTTATGTTTTGTTTTAGGACATTATCAAACACTCTTTTTTAAAAAGCGCACTTCCCAGTATTGACATTCATGTATAAGTGAATGTAAAGGTCAGCAAATATGGAATTTAGCAAAAAAAAAAAAAAACTGCATTCAGGGAAACTCTTTCTTGTATTCCTTTAATGGGCAGTCTCCACTGAAACTTATTCAACTTACCTACAAGTAGAGAAAGATTGCAGAAAGACTAAAAACTTATGATAACTAGCATCTGGTTATCGCTATTGAGGAGTTTCTCACTCTAACTTCATATATAGCATAACTGCCTATTATCTAAAAAATAAAGGTTAACTAATGCATTTCATAAAATACAACTACTGGCCAGATATAGAAGAGGTAAACCAAAAGTTGCTGGAATTTCCTCAACTTGACGGCTAGTGTGCTTGAGAAGCACTGAAATGAATGGACTTCAATGCTGGAACTATTGGTCGTTTGGAACTATCGGTTGCTCAATGACACTCTTTACTTCTGCATTCTTCAGTTCCTATAGATGCATATGGGAGTGTTACAACTCTGTTTCTCAACGGCTCTCATTTCATTTCTGTTTATCGAATTGTAAGTAAAGGTTTTACAACCACATACACTGCAAATATTCTAAAAGGAATCATATTTAAAAAAGAAAAAATAGTAGTAGGCTATATCAAAAAGAAAGGGGGAAAAAACGAGAAGAAAAGAAAAACAATCACACAACCTCCTGACGAATCTGTGTTTTAGCAGTAACCAGAGCCTTGGGTTGAAAGTGATTTACTAGGAGCTTTTGACCTGATTAATGTGTCCATACTTGGCTCCCTGGGCTAATATGACAGGCCACATATCAAACTGAGGACTGCTTATTCTACCATGACACAGAGGATGTATTTCACACTTTCTTTTAAAGAAAATGTTTACGAATGTATTATTTTCTTGGATCAGTTTTGAACAATCACACCAATTTGCATGGATTTGCCTCTCTGCCGTATATCTTGCATGAAGTATTGACAGCCAGCGGCAATGAATGCAGTCGTTAAATCCTCCAAGCTGTTCTAAATTCATATAAAAGGATTATAAGGTGATCACAACTACTTGAAAACAGCCTGCTCGCCTAGAAGATTTTTTCATAGATCAAACCATCCTCAACTCTTTTCAGCTGATTAGGGAGATAAGGTTGTATAATCCTGTAAAGAGATCTCATCATGTGTTTCAATGCCCTGTACAGATACAGTTTCAATCTCCTGAGAAGAACGGTGTAGGAATAAAAACCATGACAGATGTCTCCAGCATGTTGTAAACACTTACCAATTGTGTGCCCCCTCAAGTGATGTCTGGTTATAAGAGTATGCCACCTTTATTCATGATTTATTTCTTAGGTAAATGTACAAATGCACAAGACATTTGAAAGCGGCATTGGTCCTTTGAGATTACAACAATATATAAGTGTTATATTATAATCTAACACTTTAATATTGTACATCCTGTTTGCTACTTCAGGGAATTAAAGAATCACACAGGATGCAGAATATATATTCTGTAGGCTATATATTATTATTTTGCCCAGCCTTTGGTTTTTATTTACGCAACTTTCTAAACACAATAATTTGCATAGTGTGTATTGGAAATGTATGTTAACTGTAGCAGATGATGTGTGATTACAATGTTGCAGCTGGGAAGTAATTTTTTGCATAAAAAACGGTAAATGATGGATCATGAGATGATTGCACTTGACTCTGCTCTAAACAGTTTCTCTCTGCTCAAGCCTGCAAGTCTGTTCACTGAAGGAATGTCTCTAAACGTTTAGTGCATATCTGTAATTCTTCTCTTAAAGGGTTATTGTCTCACATATTCCAAATCAATTACAGCTACCGATCTTCCTCCCAGATACTAAAATGATAATGTTATGCAGCATTTCCACCACACTGTAAAAAGGTTGCTGTAAATTTTACAGTAACTTACTGGGAGCTGGATGCCAGTAAATTACTGTAAAGATGTTAACAGTAGCATTACTGTAATTTGATTTCCAGTATAATAATGTCTTTATTATTATTTATAGTATTAGTACAGTGTTAATTTACAGTATTTACTGTATTTTTATTTACAGTATTATAACTGTATTTTATTTTACAGTATCAGTACTACAGAGTTTACTTTCACTTAATTTAAACATTTTTACCTGTAAAAAAACTATCCAAATGTATAGCACTGTAAACCATTATTTTTACTTCCACGGCCCCCCAAAAATCACAGTAACTCATAAGCTTTACAGTAGTTCTGCTAATATTCTTTTTTTATGGTTAAACATTTTCTTTTACAAATCTTGACCTCTCGAATGCCCTCAAAAAAGGGCATCACTAGAGTCGCCTGGGGACTTTGTTTCACGGCAAAACATAAACATACAAAAAAGCTAAAGTATCAGCAACTATATACCAGCCAAAAGTTTTTAAACAGTAAGATATTTTAATGCTTCTGCTAACTAAGCCTGCATTTGTTTGATCCAAAATACAGCAAAAGCAGTATTATTGTAATGTATGTTTATTGTTACAACATAACCGCTTTCGATTTGAATATGTTTTAAAATGTAATTTATTCCTGTAACTTCAAAGCTGAATTTTCAGCATCCTTACTCTAGGATTCAGTGTCACATGATCCTTAAGAAATAATTCTAATATAAATGTTTCTTTATATTATAAATAGTTAAAACAGTTGAGTGTTTTTTTTTTTCAGGATACTTTGATGAATAGAAAGATCCAAAGATCAGCATTTATCTGAGATAAAAAAAAAAAATCATAACATTATATGCTATACTATTCAAAAACGTGATTTTTTGGGGGGGAAAGAATTGATAGAAATTACTACTTTTATTTGGCAAGGATGTTTTAAATAGCCAGATCAAAAGTGATTATAAAGACATTTAGAAAGTTACAAAAGATTTCAAATTCAGGTAAATACTGTTCTTCTGAACTTTCTTTTCATCAGTGAAGCTTGAAAAAAGCAGCAAAATTAGGCTATCAGAATGATTTTTGAAGGATCCTGTGCCTCTGAAGACTGGAGTAATGCAAGAATAAATTTATTCACAAGAATAAATTACACTATATTTACAACAACATATTTTATATTGTAAAATAGTATTTTGTGATATACTTTGGATCAAATAAATACAAAAACATCCTGACCTTGAGAACATCTGGATGGGCAGCTTGATTAATGTTGCTGTTGTTTCATAGTCGGCCCTTAAATACAGATCACAGATTGATGTCGACCGATGCTGCCTCATTTCTTCTCCCTCCTGAATTAAGTCAAATGTTAGCATGAGACCTAACAAACCGTTTACTTTTAGGTTGCTTTTTCGAGCTCGCCAGTGAAAAATATTAAATTATTTGATAGCAACTGCAGTAAAAGCACCACTCTGGATGCTTGTTGCTTTTTAATTATTAAATACAATGAGAAACAACAACTGTACTATCTGTGACCATTTCTCTAAGGGCAGAGAGCAATTTACATATGTATATATATATATTTTTTTTTAATTAGCAGTGATTCAGTCCCACAAATCTTAAACAAATAGCAAAAGTGGGACGTAAAAACATTATGGGGTACAAAATGCATTAGCCTAAACAATAAAACCTGTCGGCAGAGTCAATACAATTTCAATTTACCTCATTTTTGACATTCAGCGGAAGCAGCAGTTATGGATTTTATCCTTAAGGGTTACAAAAGAGTTCTACACTGCTAATACTTCCCATTTCTAGTGCAAATTTGAACTGAAATATTTCAGCTGAACAGCTTGAAGTATTCCGATAATGAATGCATATTTCATTTCCATGGCACTTTTATAAAACAAACCACATTAGCAACTTTCCGATTCCTGCATTGCAAACAGATCATTAACCCGACAGTAATATTTCCTGCGTCTGTTAACTTAATTCTTTTCTGTTGCTGCCTAATGATTTGCTTCATAATGTCCCACAAACAATACATTTCCTCTAAGTGGTGATTCATGACATTTCTATGTAATCATAATTCATAGTCTGACATTATTAAGAGGGTTAAATTGAACTGAAAATTTGCTATTACAAATATCCAATATATATGAATGATGCTAATGGCTAATGGCACACATATAAATTCAAAGCCTAAGCCAAAACGAGAAAATGGCCCCGGCTTTCCATAATGCCTTCCATTATGCCTTAAATGTTACCTGAAGCGAGGGAAAAAGCTACCAGCATGCTGAAGGCACATTATGTGTTGCTACATATCACGAAGTAAGTTTCTCCACTGGGTGCTGACTGCTTTGACCTTCAGTGATCTCTTGAGAGTGTGACCAACACATTAGACTACACTGGAGAAGTGACCCTTCGCCAGCCCATGTCCAGAAACTTTATCAAATCTGTCTACAGGAATGGCACGACATCCCAAAACGGCAGATTTATAGTCTTATTGGCTCTCAGGTGTTTACAGTTATGACATTTGTTGTTGTATTGTTCTGATTTCAATGTAAGCTCATTTCCACCATGGAATATATATTGTATATACATACATAAAATAAGCATGGATTTGAATTGTTAGATCATGTCTAGATCCTGTCAAATGCAAAACAATTCTTAGTTAAATTTATACTTTTTCTTTGATTTGTATAATACTGAAAAATCATATAGAGTGGATAATATATATATA
>JAUCNO010000279.1:12074747-12100963 GCA_032353835.1 Enteromius viviparus | reverse complement strand
CGCACAAAAACATTTCACTGCATATTGTACTTTGTATGATTGTGTATGTGACAATAAATTTGATTCTGATTCTGATTCTGATAGGTACAAGCCATGGGTGAAATGGATGACCCATCAGAGTTCCAAAAAGAATGCATCATCCATTTAGCAGGAGTGACTGTAACCTTAACAGTTTGTTGTTTGGTGTTTTACCAACAAACAGTCTTTATGATTGCAGCTGCATTTACAAAGCATGGTAAGACTTAATCAGTGTAGAGGAATAGTGGGTGAAAACTTGCTAAAAATTATAAGGACATTGAACACTAAGAAGAACTTTGTCCAAATGACACAGAACTAATGCAGCAAAGTGAATTGACCACACAAGGCTTTACAATGCCAACACTCCTCTAAGAGCTGCAATTGCTAAGACATTATTCACAGACACCAATGCTAAAACGGGGAAAACATGTTGGTTATAAAACCTGAAGCACCAAGATCAACATCTGCCCTCTCCAGCTCACTCACTTGAATTGAATATTATCAAACCTCTGGGGATGGTTTTGGAGAGAAGCTGATTCCCTCCTCCAACATCTATGAAGCAACGGGCAGATTTGACAGAGAACAATAAATAAATAAATAGAAATCAACCAATATACTGTAATTCAGCTTACTTTAGAAATCTAAGAGAGGAAGTAGAAGCATGGACTCATTTGGGTTCCACATAGAATCATTCAGTGAACAGATCTCAAAAGAGCCATTTTTCATTGTGTGAGAAACATTTTAAAAATTCAAGGTCTTTTTTTCCACTATACAGGACAATGGATAGGCTAAAGGATCTTCATTGAACAAGTACCAAATAGAGCCTTTATTTTTAAGAGTTTATGCAATAAAATGATCACAATGTCGCAGGAAATTAATCTCATGATACAAAATGTTGATTCCATCCTCAGCAGTAATGTTTCTCATTAAAAGTATTGGAGTTACTGACTATGGTGTTATGGTACTGGTGCTACAAACACTTTGACTCCTTTGGAGTGAGAACTTGCTGGTCAATTGCATTTGCGGATGTCCAACTCATTTCGACTACTCTAATATTGCATTATATATTTGTTTAACGAGGCAAAATATTTTAGCTTTTAAAACTGAATAAGAAGCTACTTAAATACAAACATGGTGATGGTAGACAAGATTAAGTGCTTCTTAGTGGGAGGTAACATTGACTGTATTCACTCATTCAAAAGGGCAAATTATTGCTGAAACAAACTGCTCATTTATCTGTGTGCCCCCCACAGGGACACAATTTCTGCATCTCAGTAACTCCATGTGCATAGAGTTATGGAGAGAAAAAGAAAGACGGCATAACAGTGGTAAGGTCGAACATAAATTAGGCCCCATGTTTCTTCTGCATTAATGAGCGTTTATGCGTGCCATATTTTCCATGTGCGTGCATGCAGAAAGCTCTTCAATATGGTAAACATTTGCTGCTCTTAAAGAATGTTGCACCCCCCGAACACTTGGCAATAAAAACATATAACAATTATTTTAGAGGCAAAGAAGGCTCTCAGCTACATGACCAAAATCATTTTCAAATTAATGAGCTTGCAAAAAGTCAGGGAAACGTTTGCAAGCTGTAAACGCAAGCTGTTTCCAAGAAACAAAGCAGCACAGAGCACAGAACTGCCAAGACAAAAGGGTGGAACGAAACCCCATTATGTCCCAATTAAACTAATAGGGATCACAAAGAATTTCTGAGGAAAGGTTCACCAAAAATAAATAAATAAATAAAAGTCTGACATTATGTGACTGCATTGAATCACTAAGCTGCAGTTTCTGAACGATTCATGTAGATTGGTTTAGTGAACTGATTCATTAAAAAAAGATCTGACTCAGAAGAATGATTCATTTCACAATTGGACTTTGTACCAAAGAAGACCTAGTTTGGATGTTTCTCACACAAAGCTGTTTTATGGCTTGAAAAGAGTTATGATGATTTACTTGTATTATGCCATTAGAGTGTTTTGCTTTTGTACTTAAACTTAATAGCCTAATTTCCAATGGAAGGAAATTATACAAGGCAGGAATGACATAAGGGTAAATTATAAAATAAATTAATGAAAATGGTTAAATGTTGTTTAAATAGCAAAAACAAAGATATATTCTTTATAAAACTTATAACTTGTCCACACGCCCCCACTTTTCTATGTCACAGAGTGGGTTTATTTTCATAAAACCGTCCAAATGTTGACAAACAAGTTTCAGGAGGAGCTTTGACGCAATGATTAGTTACAGCTGTTTCCAGTCCCCTAATCAGTCTCGTCCAATCAAATCCATAAGCCTTCCCCTTAAATAGGCCTCTTCTTCCTCCCTTCATCTCGTTACGCATCCCTCTTCTACCCCTTCTCCCCTGATACTTTGCTTCTTCCTCCGGGGGGCGGGCAGGAGTCGAGTCCGACGTCGAGCTCAGCCCTTGGTTTGGGTCCTATACCCCCTAGGGTTCCATCTTCTAGTGCTCAGCGTTCACCAACGTCCCAGCTCGATTCCCGGACAGCACGCCAAATACGCCTAATTGATTATCATAAGGAAGAGCGAACTCGTGAAAGAAGGCGGAGCTATTATTCTCGCTGTAGTGTTGCTGCCAGTGCCATGTTCTGAGATGCTGTGTTTTGTTGTAAAAGTGAAATTATTTTCCGCTTCTTAATGAGGACATAACTAGAAATCAGTGGTTAAGTTGTATTTCCAGAACAGTATGGCACTTCTGACTCACAACCTTTAATTAGGTTATGTTTTCATATTAAAAGAACCTGCTGCTTACTATACAGACACAAGTTTTGAGCAGTGAAGGGTAGTGCTTGTTGTTTGTAATTTCTTTGATCACAAATGCAGACATGGCCATGTTTACGGGGCACAAAGCTACACAATGCAGGATAGCTGGCCAATCAGAGCACACCCAGCTTTTTTAATAAGATGAGCTCTGTACAAATCAACCCATTTCAGTGGGCATGGCTTAGAGGAGAAACAAAAATTTACAGTATGTGGAAAATAATGTTTTTTGAAGCTTAAATTGAGTAAACGCATTGTATTGCACCAAATACACAAAATTATGTTCTTTTTAGCAACATCATATGACCCCTTTAAGACCAGCAGCATTCATTTCAGGTGAAACTAAACTCTGCAAATGTAATCCAAAAGCCAGAGAGAAAAGCTGCTGTGAAGACATGAGGAAGATGAGAAAGACCAGGAGGGAGGAAGATGAACTTCTGATGAAAGTGTAAGCAATCATGCATCCTGTTTTAGAAAGAAGACAGCCCGGGTCAAATTGCCGTGCCACGTTTCGTTAATTACCTGTCTGAGAAGGCTGCTGTGAGGAGACTAAATCCACTAACCTCCTGTCTGTCATATTAAGAGGCTTTGTGCTCTGTGGTCACCAGCAGACAGGCCCTGAATGAACCTGAGCTGAAATTCGGTTACCTGCAAGCTTTGCTGGAGATAAAGAGCCCCCCTGCCAACTGTTTCGCTCTCCCTCGCACACAAACACATGAAGTTCCTTGAAGTCATCATGGAATATTTCTACCAAACAAGTCTTGGCAGAGTTGATGGAAAACTCATGAGCAAGCCCAGCACTGATGAGCATAATGAGAGATGAGAAAAGGTACATTTGTAAATTCACACTCCAGGTTCCAGGGCTCAAACTGATCTTTGGTAAACAACGTGCTGTGTGATTGTTCTTAACTTTGCTGGGCTTCGCTTGAGCTGACAACTGCTAAGTGTATCGTCTGAGCACAAAACAGCCTCCAATATGGTGTCGGGTCACCACAACCAGACGCAGTCACAGGCAAAGTAACACTTAAAATGTAAAGTACTGGCCAAGTGCTGTCTTGCCAAATGTCTGAGTAGAATGAAATAAATGATATGACACAACACCATCTGACTGGCCTAGTTTTCTGACAGGAAATGGCTAGACATTACATACAGTATAGCATTGACATAATTCCCATACGAACAGCCGCTAAAAAGGAACTCAAACAAGGAACAGTAAAGCCTGTGAAATACATTGTCTGACAGTGTATTTTTTCTGCTAATATGGTGCTTGTTAATTATTTTCCTAATGTGTCTGTGTTGTGGATGTGTTTGTAATGGCCTATATCCATGATTTAAACAGATTAAGGTTTTCCATTAAACCCATGACTGACTTCATTTAATATATTTAACACAGGCGCACACGGTTGTTTTTCTATGATGGGGATTTTCCACTGACTTGTATCATTTGTGTTCTTTATTTGGTCAAGGGCGCCTTTACAGCAAGGGCCACATGTTACAGTACACATTATATAAAACATATTGACTGACGTGTCACGTGAGACTTGCTGGTATATACATAAGTATAATTAAACTTTATTTGGAGTATATAACGCTTACAGAATTAATTGTTTCAATTTAGCAGACTTCAGTTTACTAAACGTAAAATGGCAATTAAGTACATAATATGTAATTGAAGTACTTGACATAAAATACATTTTAACATTTATTTTTCACTAGGGATGCCTCAACTGAACCTTCTCTCTAGTGATATACACAGGTCACAATATAAGAAAAAAAGTACTTACTGTAGTTTTATTGGGACTATACAAGCATAAATGTTTTGTAGGAAATGTGAACTGTTTTAGAACTTCTGGCAGAGTTAAAATAAATTAGACATGCTCCCACTTTCTACAATCCCACCTTTTTAGCATAACATGGTATTTCTGCCTGTCAAGAAGCAAAGCAAACGCCTATTTTATAGCATTCAACTCTCTTTACAGCTTCTTCTTTTTGGTCTCTTTGTTTGTCTTTATACTCTTTCTATGGCATTTGGCTGTTTAAGCTTTTGTTTGCAGTTGCGAAATCAAGAACATTTCACACCCTACAAACTCACGAGAAATGCTTAAGTTTCATCTATCACCCTTCCAGCTTCCAGCTTCCCATATGTGGACTAGGAGAATGTGCAAAAGTGATTGGCAGGCAGAAAGCACATCAAAAGCAGATTGGCTAAGCAAAAAATCTGGAGGCGGTAAACGGCCAGTTTCATTTCCTTGTTTACAGAGACTAACACTGTCACAGAGATCCACGGAATATTGCAGCTAGGACATACCAAAGTAATATCCTTTAAGGATTAATAATTGTATGCATATAAATCATATAACACAGCAGGTTCACAACACGGTTTTCTATAATGTAATTATTATTTCCTTCTATTTTTTATTAACCTGTTTTCTGTGATGGCAAATATCCCACCCACATATTATACACGTCTTGGTGCTTTGGTCCAAATGTAATTATCTCAGACTGTCCTTTGTCTGCTTTTACAATAGCAAACAAAGAGGCTTAATTAAGATTTATCACAAACTTGTGACTCCAACTTTGATTGCTCAGACAGAATATTCCCCTCGCTGCAAAAACAAGCGCAATCCATCTAAACAACTCAGGAATTTATTGTTTAACCAGCAAAGACTTTGTCCTTCATCAATGAATGCAGTCGATAGAAGTTTGAGTAATGGCTCCCAATTCAGTGGTTTTATAGCTGGATAATTTTAGAGGCATGTGTTTTGCCAGCGTTGCCCAGCCAAGTGCTTCTTAACAAACCATTACATGGTGAATATTATACGCTGAATATTCGGTATCATACAGCCTGACATTCAGCACTAAGAAAACACATTACTTATAACGTGGAAAAGTGCAAAGAAATAGCCTTGGCCCTTTTATAAATTCTTTGCTCTGTCTTCCAAGAGCAGGTTTAAGCTCTCTACCTCTCCGAGCCTTGCTGAGCCATGCAGTCGGAGCTGTTAAGCTCATTCCAGTATTCAAATACTTCCGTCACCTCGTATATCTTCTGACATACACATGTTGGAATTTGTCATCTCCGTCTTTTATCCACTCGCTCCCAGATAAGAGCAAAGTGGGGGACGACATTTTTCTCAATTTTTACAGCTGGAGGGAGGCATGATTAAGTGGTAGGGAAATATTCCAGAGAACCGCCTCTCTTTGAGAACCCACCGCTCCTCTGTGTGTGTCCTCTGGCCCTGCCTCTGCTGCCAGGACAGCTCCAGTTTCAGGCCCGCGGCAGATCAGCCAGACGCTACTCCATGCCTTGATTTATATAGTAAGTTGAAAGATTTCGAGGAGGGAGTCCGTTTATGTTGGCAGGGCCAAGCTTCTGGTTGGTTATGGCCTCCGCAGCGGGATGCTGGCCTGGATTCATCTCTCCTTTAAACTTGGAGACTAATACTGCTACTCAAACTACAGTAATTAATGAGAATAATGCCTTAAAAGCAATATTTGAGGTTACAAAAACAAAAACAAATATCTGGTTAAATGTTTTACAGTGTATATAGTATCGAAATTTACTCTTAACCTATTAACTTTTTTTAAAAATATTAAATTATTATAAAATTATTAAAAAAAAATTTTTTTTACAGGTGTAAGGGTGTAAAATGGTATAAAAATCAGTAAATTAGTAAAAAAAAAAAAAAAAAAAAAAAGCTCGCACTCTGTCCCCTCTGTATAGAATAAATAAGTTATTTTATAAAACAATATATTTCCTTTTTATTTTATTATTAATAACTTGTGTAAACTTGTGTTTACCGTATTCTATGCACTTTATCAATATGTAATCAATTAATCAATATTTATATATGAATAAAAGCATAAATTAAATGTCTAAACTTTTATCTTTAGGTGAAATATAGTTAAATTTTTACATCTTTACTTACTAACCTATTCTGTGTAAAGTTATATCCAAATGTACATTATTTTTGCCATGACAGCATGTCTAAATCCCAAAACAATGGTAAATACAGGTTTGTTTGTAAAAAATTGAATGTAAGTGCTTTATATAATAATAAGATTTACATTCCTGATTTTTAAAACCTTTAAAAAGTCGGCCCCATTGACTTCTATTGTAAGCGCTTCTTCATTGCTTAAATTCAGCGTGTATTGTGAAACGGCAAGAGTCACAGCTGAGTTTGTACCGTCGGCATATCTGAGCACAGTAGTGATTATTATCTGGGCAGAACTCTCTGTGCTGGAGGAGACTGGCGATAAATCAGAGTTGAGGCTGGCGCACGTTAAGGTTTCATTGCCAAATGCTTGCCACCGCCTTTAGGCTGAAGACCAATGCCTGACGCTGGGTTTATTTTTATTCGTTGTTTTCGCTCATGCTGTGCAGCATAAAAAAATCGTATTCTCCATCAGGATTTTAATACCCATGTCATTGCCAACCATGTTGAGAGACACGGCCAGAAAATAATCCATAGACTTAGCTGCATGTGTTAAAAAGTCCGCTTACAACATTTGTCAAATGTTTCCCTCGTTGGACGTTAAGTCATTAGATACACAGATGAGCTAAGGCCTGGAGAAAAGGAAGAGTTTTATGTAACAAAAGGAAAGTAATCTTGCTAATGACATTTTGGGGGGAATTTTGGCAGTGTCTCTTCTTGACTTGATGGAATAAGTGGACATGTCAGAGTCCCCGTGACATGATATACGGGAGAACCTTTAAGCCCTGCACTTTTCAGAGAGAAAGCCCATTAGCCAGACTTTACAGACGGTATCATAAATTATGACATAGGGGTTAGGCACTCTCAATTTATAAACAGGTAATGTACACTCACACAAATGAGCCTGTAAGTCCAATTCTCTTTAATTTGCATGCAGAAGGAAATAAAAAGATCCACAAGTCCAGGAACATCAGGTGAACAAAGTCGTTGCAGTTACTTTAAGCTAACAGGACTGGGAAGATGAAAAAAAATAACAACCACAACAAACTGAATGACTTGTCTTCAACAAGGGCAAACCGTACTTATTTATAATATATGAATTTCTATGAGATTTTTTAATGTATTTTGATAAATAGATTTCTAAATCTAAGTCAACAACTGTATAAACTAACTGACGTGAGAATTCAGCACTTCATATAAAATAATATTATATAAACAAAACATATATATACAGTATATAAAAAATGAATGCTTTTGAATGAAGTGTCCTATGCTAACCAAGGCTGCATTTATTTGATTGTAATAAATGAAAATGGTAATATTGTTTAAAAAAATTACAATTTTAAATATCTACTTCTTATTTTAATAACATTTAATTTATTCCTGAGGAGAGGGCAACACAATCTTATGACCAATTTGTACATATTCGTACAAGGTGGCAAAATCCTGCTAATTCGTACAAATTTTTATGACCTCACTCGTACGATTTGTCTAAACCCCAGTGATGGGTAGGTTTATGGATGAGGTAAGGCGTACTTGTAGGTCATTCATACACATTAATATGAATTGGCAACTATATACGTAGAAAAAATTGTCCATCTTGTAAAATTTGTACAAATTGCCATGAGACTGGGTTGGGTCAGGACCAAATTAAGAGTAGCAAAAGAATCATACGGTTCTCTGGAACCATATAAAAAATAACTATCGACAAAGCCAAAGAATAACCTATCTACCAGTGAATATGATCAACAAATCAATAACTTCCAGAGATTTGCATTTTCAACGAAGAAACTGACTTTTGTTTTCTCTTCCAATTCAAACCTGAACCTGATTTGTGGAAACTTGTGAATGATACTAAAGCCCATCTTTTTATTTTATTTAAACCAAACAACAACAACAAAAAAGTATTTATCTAATAATTGAATAATGAGAAATTTAGATAGTCTAAGATATCATTCATGTTTTTTTTACAGCACTCGCATAGCTCTGTTAACAAAAAACTACAGACGTCCTACTGTTTTAAGCAACAATCTGAATAATTTGGTTAGTGCATCACGATGGCATTGTGTAGAGATTGTGTCTGCTAGCAGGCCTTGATCTGCTCTGAAATCTCCCCTCATGCAGAGTTATTAGAAATTCACTGGCATTCTGCAAAAAATGTGATTTCCAGGCCACTGTCAAAACTATGAATCATTAGAACATAACAGAAACAAATAGAAAGTATTTTCAGGCTACGCTAAAGCTCTCAAATACAGTTAAATAAATTAAAAATCCTGAATGTTCTGTTAGCACTCTTGTCACTGAAAAAGGATGCACCCACTTTAGCATTTTGCTAAGAGGGTTATTCAGCACAAGAAAGGTAAATAGCCATTAGCTTAAGCCAAACCATGACGTCTGCGGGCATTAAGGCTAAGAGAAATAAATGCAGCACATTACCAGGTGTTGTTAGAATGTTTTTGCAGTGAAACAGAAGTACACGATGGTCCTGTTTCTAAATGTTTTTTTTTTTTTTTTTTTTAAAGCAGAGTTCATTAGCAATGATGAACCGATGAAAGAGAACCAAAATTGCTATACTTTCACATCCTTTCCTAAAAGTCCTCCATGGTCGGTGTGGTCAACTTCTCTCATTTCCTTCCCATACAAAGCACAATACACACACTTGTCTGACGCATTTAGATTCCATTGCCTGGAATAATAACAACACATGTAGAGTCTTGTGATTAGGACATTGGAGCCAGTTGCTCCAGGTCAGGGTATACTTTTGAGGCCGGCTGTCAGTGAACACAAGCTGTGAGCTCTTGCTCTGCATGTATACAAGAAAGAGGGCATTCATTAAAACAAGAGGTTGTTATGAAGGTATCAGTTTGACTGGATGCAAGCCAAGCGCTGCTCCGGTGTATTTGGCAGTCACGAAAATGGACACTGGCCTTGAGACATTTCACCTCAGTCAGTGTAGAATTAAACCAGCGTGAAGAACATATAAATTCAGTGACTGAAAAATAACACTAACCATGGCTGGATAGCACCACGTTTAATTGAATCGAATAAATCAGTGCTCCTTGATTTCTACGGCTGTGTTAGAGTTGTCCAGCTTGAAATGAAATATCTGCACTGTTTTGCCATGGTTGAGCATGCTTTGACTTTAAACAGTTCCCTCAATAAAAAAAATGGCATACTGTAATTTACTGACCTCATATCCCTTTCAAACAACAGTCTTTTGTATATTTGCAGAAAACAAAATATGATATTTGTTAAAATGTATTATCTGGTTGTTTTTTTTTTTATGAAAGTCAGTGGGGTCCAGAATTTTTAAACTCCAAAAAGGACATAAATGTAACATACAATTAGACAATGACTCAGTAGGTTTATTAAAAGTCTTCTGAATCAACACTGCTACTGTAGCATAAACCAACTGCCTTGCTGGGTCTCATATTTGAGAATCATTTAGTCTGAAATTTGTTTCATCATATTTGATGTACTTTGTGCATATGCATGTTAATTTCCTTTGATTTGGGAGTGAATATATTTTCATATATTGTTGTTCATACATTGTTATTGCATCAACTGAATCAACAGTATACCATTTAAATTCATTATATAATATCTTTATAATATCTATAATATCTATGTTCTTTTTGGAGCTTGAAAGTTTTTTTGTATGCACAGAAACAGTAAATTTTGTCAAACATTCTTCAAAATACTTTCTTTCGTGTTCTGCTGAAGAAATCGAGCAATTCAGGGTTGGAACAACATCAGGATAAGTTAAGGGTGAGACCAATTTTTGAGTGACTCTCCCTGTGTCCATGTTTTGGGTAACAATTTTTTTTGGTGGTCCCTTTTAAACAATCTGTTGACAATAAGTAGCTTTCCTACATGTCAACTAACTCTCATTAGAATATTAGTACACTCTCTAATTAATATCTGCTAACTCTTTATTGTGATGGTCTCCCAACAGACGCTCTACTGGCTATAAGTAACTTTGCAAGTACATATCAATCTACTCTAACCCTAGCCCTACCAGTCTCCTAATACTCTGCTAGCACTCTATTGAAAGTTAGTAGATATGTAGCTGCAATGTTAGTTATAATTAAAGGGACCATCAAAATAAAGTGAAACCAAGTTTTTTTTTTTTATCTTTATTTGAGCATTTCTAAACTCAATTAAGATGATTTAAGATTCTCTTTTACGGATTTTCTTATTTTCTGTCCACTGAGGTGAAAAATTAGTTACATAAGTGTAATTTGGTTTTCTTGCATTTATTAAACAGACACTGAGTGATTAGACTGAGTGAATTACAGTGCTTCACCAAAAGGCAATTAAGCCCACTAAAAAATTTGGATTCCTATATTTTATGACTTTCAGTGCAAGTGTGAAGATTCAGTTCCTTGTTACAGGCTCCCAAAAGATGGCAAGGCAGGTGGTTACTATAAATGAGGCAACATTAGAATACAGTAAAGGTAACGAGGGAGACAAATCACATCAGCGTTTAAACAATCCGAAGAGGTCAAAATCCCCAATCAAGCCTCTGAGCACCCGTGATGGCTCGAGGCCCAAAGCCAATGCTTCACACATTTATGAGAACACCAGCCCTCCTCCAACTACTCAGCATGGCCACGGGAGTTTCGGTTGTGTTTAACAGTCAGGATAAATAATGGTCACCTCTCTCCGTTTCTTAATGTTGATATATCTCCGCAACAGGACAGGTGCTGCAGCTTTTGGTTCCTCAGATCACGGCAATTAATCTAACGTGTCGTGTGATGAACCCGGACGAGACTCCGACCCGAGAATACATGAATAATACAACGCATTAAATTTCCCTTTAATGAGTCCAAACCTTGAGGAAAACTGCAAAAGGCCATAAATTGAGATGCTAATAACAAGCATCCAAGTTCTACGTCTAACGCTGAACTTGCATAGAAAGATATTGACCATTTGTGATTCATTTGCACGGGTATGTTTCAATTAATCATAGCCGAGGTGGCAGACGCCGGCATTCGGTTTCGTGCCACCTGAGGAAGAAATTATCTCCTCTCGCCTGACCCAATGGTAAATAATTAGAGCAGAAACCGATCCCTCTCATTAATATAGCTTACATTAGCATCATTCATTGGCCTAGTTACTCTGGCAGCCAGAGGTGTGCGACGAAGTGCGATGCACCGATTGAAAAGATTCACATTTGGCGAAAGAAAATAGCCAGTTTCCACCACCACTGCTGTCGATTTTGAGGCTAAGCTACATTTGGTAGAGTGGGTGTCTGACAGAGGTGGAACTGATTTCCTTTTTCTCAATGGCTGCGGCAGCGTGGAAGGGAACAAAGAATCCAGAGGACTGAAATCGGAAAATGGACCTGTAGAATGAGAGGTCTTTTCTGCCTCATTGATGCCATATGGAATAATGAAAAAGTTACATAAAACCTAACAGGTTTCGGTGGCTCTTTGACACCAATGATTAAGTGAAACTACCCCTCTCATTGCACACTGACTCATCAGAGCTAAGTACGGATAATGATGACAGATGATCCCAATTATGGGGGTGGTAAATATTAGGGTACTTCACAACTAGACCAAAAAAAGTCTCATCCTACAGTTGTAGGTATTTAAAAATAATTAAATACCTCAAGGACACTCATTAGGTCTTGTTCGGTTGTATCCCCATCGGAGGAGCAAGTGAACGGAGACTGTGTTAAAATATTTGCAAGGTGGCCTTGGTTTCACAACGGCATATGTAGTCATTAACAGTCTCTGCTTGTCTGTGTGATAATGTCTGGATGAGAACAGCCGGGCTCCCAGGCATGACTCTGATGAGATGGAGAGCACGGCCCCCCTTCAATCACAAGCCCGAGCCCCCTTCTCAACCAGGGCCGTCTCAGATTCACTGGAGTGTAGCAAGTACTGGCACTGGCCATCTGGGTCAGCCCTCCAGAATGAACTCAATGGTAATGCCAGTCTTCAGCATGACAAATGGTTGAAACGGACTGTGAGTCGCACATCTCAACTCTCACTTTCACAAGCTAGGAGTTAGTGAGTCTGGTCGCCGTTCTTGCTCCTCTAATAAGCTATTTGCTGTCTGGTATGCTTATGAAAGGATGCTACATTGTATATAACAATTCAGTGGTAATGAACCTACATTTCAAGGAAATGAATGCTGTAAATATGCATTAAACTGATTAAAAATTACTGTATTTGTTAATAAAATAAATACATGTGTGTGTCATATACATGTGTATGTTATTTTTGTGTATCAATTCAAGATTTTTGTTTTTATTTAATGTACTATATGCATTTTTATTTTAAAAATTAAATTAGGCAGGGGGAAAAAAATATATTTAATCATTTCTACAAGTTGCCTTAGTTTTTGTACCCGACTATATATAGTTCAGAAGCGAGCAAAGAGGTTACAGAGGCTAAACTGAGGAAACAAGCTAAAGCAGTGTGGCCCCTGACCTCCCACTGCTGCCTATGACAAGTCCTCCTTTGACTAGCTCTATCTGCTTGCCATTCAGAGCTACTGCAGCCGGAGATGCATAAAGAGGGGCAGCTATCTGGTACACCACACCGCAGAGTTTGCTTTTTCTGTTGTCCTGCTAATTTGCTTCAAGCTGGGAGAAGTGCTGATTAAATAAGTTGGCCGGTGATTGAAAGCGCATTTGGCCACACTGCTTCCCAGCTCTGACAAACATGTTTGTTTTTCCCCCTAACTCGAGTAACTCAATGTACTGGGTGTTCTTTTTGTTTCTTAACAGACAGACACACACAAGAAGAAAGAGGCTTTGTGTTTGACTAGCAGTCTGTCATTGACCTCCAGCGGCTAACCATACCGCAGCCAGCGAAATTTACAGATTCAAACACTTCCTTACCTTAGCTTTAATGGCACAATATGTTATAGCATTGACCCTCAAAACCTATTCATTTCTAACTTATGTGCCAATTACAGAGTCCTCTGTGTTCCTACCAAAAGTTCGGTCAAATAAAGTTAGCATATTCTTCCCTATATAAGCACTAGCCTGCAGCTTTTAGGCAATGCTACCTGTCTGTAGGAGGATTTCTTGGTATAAGCAGAAAATAATGAGACACCATTGCCAGAACTCTGCAAAACAGTGAATATGTTATTTTTATATTTATTTAGTTGTTTGTTTGCCTCTCTCCAGTGGGGTAGACGTCTGTTTCAAGCTTTCATCAGCATAATCCTGTCTGATATAAGCACTACCCACACTGGCGTTGCCAAGCCAATAGCATATTCATAAAACAGTAATTTGTGAATGCATATCGTGACACATAATTTAATTAATGTCCAACAGTCTGCTTTAAAATGAATTTAACTTTAGCATTCTGTAGACTGAGCTCCTGTCAGAAAAAATCAACAGCTTTTGAAAATGCCACGATCAGGGCTAAGACCCCGAACGCAACTTCAAATAGAAAAAGAAAGAGGGCAGATAATAAAGCAACATAATACAAATAATGTGGCGTGCGAGGGTTGTGTGCGTTCTTTGATATCCAATTTGTGTTCAAAAGGCTGCTGTCTATGATTATCATGATTGGTTGGAAGTCCCGTAGTCCCTGTTGTCATCTGTGACTAATGAATTTAAATTGATAAGAAATTGATCAGGCTTGCCGTAACCAGGCTGTTGCCATTCTTATCCATAAGCTATCAATTATATGCTATCCTCTTGTCATTTATAGGTTTCCTCATATCGTCTGCCATTGATTGGCCGAACATAACTGTAACTAAATAGCAGAAACCCAATAATCCTAGCTCTGATTTGACTGATGTTTCATGTGAGGCAGAAAGCACCAAAAGATTAAAGGACTGATCTTAAGATTCACGAGAGCAGAGTCATGTCTGTGTGCTTTGTGTCGGTTAGAACAAATCGGTATTGGTTTGATGGTTCATTAAAGGGGCGTGCATATCCTTTCACTTTTGCTGTGAGGAAAGAGGCGTTTCGGGTTGAGCCACAGAAGGAAATGAGTTACTGATCTTTCACTAGAGCATGATCACTCGCCTTCCATGACCCGCTTGCAAAAACTTTTCTTTGCAAGTGGATGTGAGTCAGAAAAAAATTAACTTTCGTGTAAAATATCTTTAGATTCATTTTTTCATCTTATTGCACCATTTGAATAAATCATGATAGCCGCGGAAGTTGAACCCTTATTATATGAGCATTTCATCTCAGCATGTGGCCTTTGCTTTTTCCAAGTCTTATGCACTTGAAGAGTACTTGATAACAGTTGCATTTCACTAAATAGCCTAATTTCATAATTTATTACAAAAATGCTATTAGATGTATGTTATTAGATGTAATCAACAAATTATAAGGTGTTAACCAAATAAGCCATACAAGATTATCAATTGCATTACCGGATGTGCCATAACATTAAACAAAAATCAATGCAAATAAGGGAGAAACATCTGTACATATCTTTGCACAGTATTTCTCCAAGTAATGCACGACTAAAAGGCAATCTGTACTAGCACATGTATGGAGCGGAGTTTCTCAATCAGAAGGATGCATGCTCGAAAACCAGTACTTCTGATTCTCAGACTCTTCAGCATTAAATACTAGAATAAGACACTCTAGAAAGTCCACATGGCAACATAATATATGTTTACATCCCTGTGGTTACAGCATGAAAATGAAAAAATTATAATAATTAAATAAATAAATTGGGAAAAATACATTAATCTGACTTTTTAATTAATGCAATATAGTGAATAACAACCATCTGTGGTCTCCCTTCACGGACAGTTTAGCTTTATGTTATTGGTTCACCACAAAACATATATAAAACATATAACTTCCCCTCCAAAAACATTTATTGTCATAATGAAATTTGTTTAGCTAAGTGCTTTTAATTTTCCTCTAATTCTTTTGTGTGAATTGAAATGTGTACAAAGGATTGTGGGTGATTGGAGAACACAAAGGATACACTTGATGCATCCTTCAAAATAGGCAGAATGAAGGATGTGAAACGAAGGCTGCCTTTGCAAGGATCCTTTAAACTGAGAGGGTCTTCAAAAGCTCTTGATGTGGCAGCTGAGATACGCAGCCGTACTAGGATCAGGCTTTCCTATCAAGAAGCATCCTCTTCCGGCTCAAAGGGTTCTATATTCCCATAGCTCCACTCCAGGTTTTCCATCTCCCAATCCTTGCTCACTGCTAAGAGAAACCAACCATGCATGGAAAAAAATGCATAGGCTACATATTTTATAAGGTGATGATTTTGAATATAGCCTATACATTGTGATAGTGACAAGAAACACAGCTTTGCATCTGTATGATACCACGAACAATCAATGTGAGATAGAAAACTCGCAAAACAACATTTGTATAAATCACACATCTGATATGCACTTACATTTTCAATTTATTATGCACTATATAGTTTCAGCCTCAAATGTCATGACCCCGGACCATTGGCTAAACAACACACAAAAGTGGAAACACTTCAGGAGTTTTGAAGTCTTCATCGGATTGAATTGTACAAGATTTCTGGGAGACATGCGTGTTGTATTCTTTAATGTTTCGCTCCGAAACAAGTTGCCGTGATGCCAAAGCCTTTCACGAAATGGTGACGGCGAGCACTTATCAGGATCAACTAAACGCATATAAAAAATTTTAAGTTTGCATCATTGTATCTATATCTGTATAATACATCTTAGGTCTGTTTTTGTGATGACATTTCTATACCCCAAAACAAGACGCTGAATAAAACCAACTGTGATTGATTTTTTGACATGAAGATCAAACGTCCTCATGGGCGGTCCTTGGCCAATAAATGCTACTGTACCATGGACTTTAGATAGTCAGTCTGAAGGTCTGGCTATGCTAGACTATGCGTTGTAAGAAATCTGTATAGAACTGGCTGCATGATTATGAAAAAAAAAAAATTTGTTGCAAAAATAAAATATAAACGACAGATACACTAATAACTGTGGTCTTTACAGATCATGCAGGAGCTATTACAACTCGTTTCTGATTGGCTTTGGCAATTGCATTGCTCAAGGGACACGTGATTGGTTGCAACCACTGTGTGGATAGAAAACTTTAAGTATATTTAAACGGAATTATGTAATTATAACTTTTTATAACCACACTATTAATTGTAGGTTGATAATTGTGCAGCCCTAGTGAATTCCATAAATAATTACATATAATAAACAATTAAAAAAAATAATACTACATAAAATTAATAATTGCTGTATACAAAACAACATCTTGCGTTGAAGGCACAACAAAAATTAAAAGGGCAGGGAAAGTGAGTGCACGAGAGAGAGAGAGAGAGAGAGAAAGAGAGAGAGAGAGAGCTATCAAATAAATTCATTACTGCAATTCCTCCCATAGGTTCCAAAGGGAAACGAGCGCAGTGCATTTGGAATAAACAATCAGATGAAACCAATTATGGTAGAGAGATCGGACCTCAATCAAGAAGAAGTGTAACGTCTTTGGTTGTGAGACGGTGAGAGGAGTGTGTATATGTGAGAGAGAGAGAGAGAGAAAGCGAGAGGGAAGTCCAGCGCGCTCCGGGCATTTGGTGAAGGAAGCGCGGACCTCGGGAGCGCATCAGCGGGATTGAAGCCGCGGCTCTCGGGCGCATCATGACACGCAGATACTTCACATCTTCCCCAGGATCAAATGCTCGACAAAATGATGCTTTTTAGACCATCCGGACTAAATGCTCGTCAGGCTGACTCTGTTGGGGGTCTGGGATTATATTTTAGTTTATCTGAGGGATTTTTATGCTGAGAACTCAAACCGGAGAAGAGACTAGTAGACTTTAAAATGCTGCCTAGATGGGTCGAAGCCTCTTCAAAAAAGGTGAGGGCTAAAAAAATGTTTAGAGAGTAAAGACAAACGAAACTGTTAGTGTTTCCAAATTAATTTCCAGATTTAATTATTTGGGCGCTTGCGAGAAACTTATTGTATAACAGCCGTTATAGGCTATCTGCTACTCTTAAATCAGGCTACATTTATTTTGCAAGTAGCCCAAAAACAACGATAACACGAAAACAAAAAACAATACTGCAATAAATTTACTGCATATTTTATGCATGGCATTTGGTAAATATTTTCCGGATGGCATTTGTTGCCTGTAGCTATATTTTGCGGTTCATGGCTGTATTGTATGTCCTTAACTCTTTTGATACTAATACATGAGTCTACACTGACTAATAAAACCTACCGTGTACCTTGAGCACATTTTTTTTTTAAAAAGGTGGAAAGCCACATCATAAAGTTAAACAAAATTGGCCTCAATATAAACCATGACTAATAAATATGCATAGGCAAGGCTGAGCCTCACAGTTACCTACACAAAGCCAATACGCCATCAGAGCACACAAAATCATATTCGTACTTGGGAAAAAAATATGCAGTAAAATGACATATAATTCTAATATATTTGTTAACATATAGGACACCATGCATTTAACAGATTACTGATGTAGTATAAATTTGAAAAACAATCCAATATTTTTAATAAAAACAATATGGTGTTTCTTATATAGAATATATAAGAAAGAAAAAAAAATCTTTTAAGATCATTTTTCTTGTGCTGAGATATACAGCAACGAACTACGAAAGCACTTTTTTGAATGTACAACTTCAGAATCTAATATAATAGATTTATGTAGCAAAGCCAGTGGAAACATTTTAATATACACTAAATATAGTCCAAAAGCAATAGAGAACAATATTATAAAATACAGTACACAAACTGCAGACATTTAATTGACGGTGAGGACATGTGAGGCCTTGATGAAGACATGTGGTATTAAGATGCTATTATAATCAAAATAGCTACAACAAAATTAA
The DNA here is from genome assembly GCA_032353835.1 of Enteromius viviparus. Taxonomy (NCBI): domain Eukaryota; kingdom Metazoa; phylum Chordata; class Actinopteri; order Cypriniformes; family Cyprinidae; genus Enteromius; species Enteromius viviparus. Next base: position 12,082,423 of record JAUCNO010000279.1, on the reverse strand, counting down.
TTTGAGAAATCTGCACATCCAGTAGCAATATTTAAGCATGACATTCATTAAATCTTGCTATATGACATAATAACATAAATTGTAACCTTTATTCTATACTATGTAAAATGTCCAATGATCCAAGCCATAAATGATCTATCCAAAGTCTGTGGATTCAGAGAGGCGCCAGTGTCTTTTTGACTATATTATATGTTCTGCATCATGGATAGAGCAGTGTTCAAACACGCACACACTTCGCTGATTTAATAGAGCAGTTCTCACTGTCCCCAAGTTCAGAATCATTATTACTGAGAGGAGAACTCTGTGCCAGAGCATTGGAGAAGAGACCTGTCTATCATCGTGGCATTTGACAGATTAAACACCTCAGTGCCCTTTACAAGTCTGAGAGCTCAGAGATGCTGATGTCGCCAGTCACCACTCTCTCCTCCAAGAGAGCAAGTGTGGATCAGCGTCCTGCTTTATTGCTTTCTGCTCTTTCTTTCTTTTTTTTTCTATTTCCTTCTCTTTTTCTTAATATGTACATTTAATTTAAATCTATTTTATAAAAGCAGACAGTTTTAGCAGACACTAAAAATGATTGAATGTGCCATATTTACACATTAATATTATTATTAATGCAGTAAGTTGCAGTAAACCATGTTACTTGGCAACTGTAAACAGCCTACAGTGACGATCATACAATATACTTGATACTTAGAAGCAGAAGAGTTCTCCTGGTAGAATAACTTGCTTACTGGCCAATAAAGATTAAAATGTCTTTTTTCATTATAGAGCTGTTGCAAAAATAATTAAAACCTAATAATTTGGTAGGGGGTTGGTTATGGTAAAATCAATACAAGTGGATTATTATTGCTTATGTTTCAGTGAATAATGCTAAGGACTACTTTAGTAAACTTATTGAAACCACAAAATTTAGTACTACACAGGCGTGTATTTTTCTTTAAAATGTTTCGGAAATAATAACATGCAGATAGTTTTGACATTGAAATAACATCTCATGTATTTTTATTTTCTGTCAGAATAGGTAAGTGGCTCAAAATGCTACTTGTGAGGAAGGTCGTGCCTTACGAGAATCGTCCAGCTGTGACGAGAGAGAAGGTGGTCTTCAATGAGTCCTCCATGCTTGCTGCTCCGGCCTTCACACTTTGAAATCGTCCCTCCCTAAACTCAGAGTGACAATGTGATGAGCTCTGCTATCATTTCCAGCCCAAGCATGGACGGAGGGATGAGAGGGAGTCGCACGAGTTAATGAGACTATTGCTCTTGTGTTGGGGAGCTTAGGACAGGCAATTACAGGAGGATTACCCAGCGACTTCAACATCACATACTCTCCACCGAGGCAAGCTTTAAGATCCGCAAAGAACTCCAGTGTGGTGGATTTTATTTGATTTTTTTTTTCACCCTTTTTAATTACGTGCACTGTTGTTGCTGTCTGAAAGTTTGTAAAGATTTACAAAATGGAGGTACAGATCCGAATGTGGAATAAAGACCTGCCTACTTTGATCAGCCCGTGGATACCGATACTTCTGGGCCTTCACATGCATTTCTCCTGGGCCACAACCTGTCCGGAGGAGTGCCGGTGTGACAGGACTTTTGTTTACTGCAATGAGAGGAGTCTAACGTCAGTGCCTCTGGGGCTAGGAGAGGGTTATAAGACCCTCTACCTCCACAACAATCAAATCAACAATGCTGGATTTCCTCTGGAAATGCACAATGTTGCCTCTGTGGAGACGGTGTATCTCTATGGCAACCAGCTCGACGAATTCCCTGTCAATCTTCCCAAAAATGTGCGGGTGCTCCACCTGCAGGAGAATAACATTCAGACAGTGTCCCGGGCCGCCCTGGCGCAGCTGCTACGCCTGGAGGAGCTCTATCTGGATGACAACTCTATCTCCACCGTGGGTGTGGAGGAGGGGGCCTTCAGGGAGGCCATCAGTCTCAAGACCCTTTTCCTTACCAAGAACCACCTGAGCAGCGTCCCCATCGGGCTGCCTGAGGAGCTGAGAGAGCTGCGGCTAGATGAGAACCGCATCGCATTTATAGCAGAGGATGCCTTCGAGAACGTGACGGGCCTCGAGCTCCTCCTCCTGGACGGGAACTTGCTCATGGATGAGGGCATCACCCCAGGGGCTCTCCAGACCCTCGTTAATCTCAAAACCTTGTCGTTGGCGCGTAACTCCCTCACGGTTCCTCCCCCTAGTCTGCCAGCCGAGTTTCTAGTCAAGCTCAACTTGCAGGATAATCAGATGAATGAGATTCCTTTGACGGCCTTTCACGGCCTCCATCGCTTGGAGAGACTGGATATTTCAAACAACCAGCTGCAGTCTCTCACACAGGGGGTCTTTGACGGCCTTCACGGTCTGAGACAGCTCACTGTTCGAAACAACCTTTGGCTCTGTGACTGCGACATTAAATGGGTCATACTGTGGTTAAAGTCCCTGCCAGCCAGCCTCAATGTCCGTGGCTTCATGTGCCAGAAACCAGAGAGGGTACGTGGCATGGTAATCAGAGAGCTAACCCTGGAGCTCATCCAGTGTCCTAACAGCACCGCCACAGTCCCACAGCCCACACTGCTCTCCTCCTCCATCGCTGAGTCAGCCACTCAAACGGCTTTCACACCTGCACGCTCCCGGCCTACGCCCAGCTCTACACGTCTGGCGCTTCCACCGCCAACTGCAGGCAAAGACGGGGAGCAGAGGACGAGTGACCCGGTCAGCCCGATGCAGGAGTCGCTGCGTGTTTCCTTTGCGGTGCTGAACGGTTCGTCCATTCAGGTAAGCTGGGTGTCAACGTTCACTGTCACGTCCTATAAGGTGACCTGGGTCAAGCTGGGTCACAGTTTGAGAACGCGCCCCATGCAGGAGTCACTTGTGCAGGGCGAACGCGAAGGAATCACACTGACAACCCTAGAGCCCAAGTCCACCTATCGTATTTGCGTGGACCCTCTGGATGCGTTCAACAATTACCACTCGGGAGACGATACGATTTGCTCAGAGGTGACGACCAAGTCTGCTTCCTTTCACTCTGGTGATAACGCCACAGGGCCTGAGCAGGCGACCCAGCAGGACCCCAGCTCGCCTTTCTTGCTTGCAGGCCTGATTGGCGGGGCGGTGCTTGTGGTCCTGGTGGTTCTGTTAAGCATATTCTGCTGGCACATGCACAAGAAGGGAAGGTCAGAGTCTGCAAAATGGAAATACAGTCGAGGCAGAAGAAAAGATGACTACTGCGAAGCGGGGACTAAAAAGGATAACTCTATTCTAGAAATGACTGAAACTAGCTTTCAGATAGTTTCTTTGAATAACGAACAGCTGCTCAAGGGGGACTTTCGCATTCAGCCGATTTACACCCCTAATGGTGGTGTTGGATTCAGAGACTCTCAAAGGAGAAACAATAGCACAGCGTACTGCAAAAACAGTGTTCCAGAGTCTGATACATGCCATAAATGATGATTTTAAACAGATAACATCCTTTGTATTTAGATCTGACTCTTAAACGCACTGTATTTCAAAAGACAGACTGTATAATATGTAATTTATATTCTGAACAATATCGCCTTCCTTTTTTATCGCTTAGTAAAACTAAAATGATTTATGAATATTTAGTTTCTATGTTGTATTACTACAATCCAAACTCATGAAGATATAGTAAGTGGATCTTAGCAATCAGCAAAGCACAAATCAATGTCAAGTGCCCCGTTCTTTTACTCTATATATTTGTAAAAGGAGAAAATGAAGTAAGGAATGGAAGGACAGTGTGTGTGTGTCGGTTTAAAGAGAAGGAAGAGTGAGCAGTTCTCACCATCACCACAAGGTGGCGTCTCCTCTCATCTCCACTATTAATTTAAGACCTCAAGCTATAATCTTTGATCCAGCATATCATGTCTTTACTTAACAGCTTAGTTCACAAGGACCGAATGCAGACAGTTCCTGCCAAAAAGATCAAAACAAACCTTGGTTGATGCGGGCCACTGTTAAATTGTGAAATTAAGCATCAGGGCTGATTTCCTTCACTGTCCTCCTGTACAGAGACATAAAATGTCCTAACTGCGTTCTCACACTGCAGCAGATATGCTTCGATGAGCAAATTTCTTATCACCATAGAATATCTAAACAGTATTTAGTGTCGTTATTCAACATTTGCATATGAATTGCATTCATGCTAGAGGAGGCTACATTTCTGCCATTATCTTGTGTGTGGCACTCATTTATGTTAGAAGATCGTCATGAATACAGTTATGTCTTCACGTTGAGTTTAGATTTTAGAGGTTTACTTTTTGTTTTACACATTTAAATCATATGGGAAATAACTGAATCGAGCTCAAGGGTTTTAAAGGCTGGTTTTCTTGTTAGTTTACAGTTAAACACCTGCAATGATTATTCTTAGAACATAAGGAATTGGTTCTAAAAAAAAATAACCAAATGAGAACCATGCACTAACCATAAGGGAACATTCTGTGCTTGCTAGGGAAAAAGCTTCAACTTAATTGTTAAAAGCTGAAATTGTGGTTTTACTTGTCAGAACTAAATATACATTTAAAAACCTCCTTTGAAATTCACGTGCCCTACAAATATTTCAACCCAGTCGCACGGCAGGTCGTAACAATATCACGAAATTAGCCTAAAATCTGTTAATTCGTTTCAGGGACACGAATATTTCATTATTTTCGTGACTCCAGCACGAATGTAATACTACGATCCCATTGGATGCATCCTTTTCGTGCTGGACTCACGAAAGTCGAGTAAGAAAAAAACGTGCCACTGGGCTGAATATTTAGACATTTTGCTATAACATAACACAGTTAGAGTTTGCGAGTTTGTTAATTGTTTGCGAACCCAGTAAACTACCCAGCAGTAAGTAAAGATTGCAGCATTATTATGGGATCTTTGCTCTGAGAAATGAGATCTTCTCAGAGGTGTCAATGAGCCATAGTACAGCAATAAACAAGGCTCTAGAGCTAATACCACTACTGACCAGTTTTACGACAATTCTGCGCCTGATCTGGCCCATTTTCCACATCCAAACCATTCTCCATGAAAGTGTGATACAGGCCATTCTGTCTCTTTATGTCATGGCTAAAGTGCTTATAACATTTATGATATGTATGCGTGAACCGATTTACAAGTACCTATAACTCACATAATGCTTGGCTCGTTGGTCAAACGGTGATGCGTGTGATTGATCGCCAATGTTCTATAACATGTCTACCTTTGTTTACAACATAGGTAGCAATTACAGTACAGATACATACATTAAAATAAAGTTAATGTATTAGTACCATGAACTAAGAATAACCAGGAATTTATAACATTTATGAAATAATGGATAAATGGTAATTTGTAAATATGTTCATAGTTAATGTTATTTATTACATGTAAATTCATAAAACTTGAAATGTCAAAGTATTGTTCATTGTTCGTTTGTCATACCTAGAGTTAAAATTTTAAATTATTATATCATTTGCACTGTGTACTTTCCTAAAGCTTTGACTAAGGGGAAAAAAAGCAACATTACAGTAATATTAATGCTGAAGTTCTCTGAGGTCATTTTTTACTGCAAACACTAACTGAGACATTAGAAGGTAGCTGTTTTTGTACAGAGCAAGCTGTATGCGGTGTGACATGACAGATGTGGAAACACAGTTTTTGGTTACAGGGTTGCTATAAATAACAGTAAAAACTTGGAAATATCATATACATGAATTTTGCTATTAACAGTCCGATTGAAGTATTCCAGAGAGCCATGTGATTAAATGTTAACAAAATAAAGCTCATCATACAGTACCATAAAACAATATCCAGCATGAATGTTTCCCCCCCCTAAATTTTCACAGATAATCAAATATCTTTCTATCTTTCTCACTAAAATGGTCTACAATTACATCATATATGGATAGAACTAGGTTATTTTTTGATGGATTGCATCATTAGTTTGGCTTCACAGTATCTGAGTAGTGCAATTTTGTGGCTTATAATTTACATGCATAAATAACACAATAAACTCACACCCCGAGCTCCTCAGCATGACCTTTTACTCCCATCAGGCAGTGTGTGTGCGAGACAGTAATTAGCCATTAAATCGGTACATCTGGGCCCTCCAGCTGTGTGGTCAACTATAAATGAGCTAGAGAATAAACCATCATTCTTTACCTCTCGCTGTCCCACCGCAGAGACCCAGAGAAAGGCCAGGAGCGCTGCACTGCTTTATGAGTTCAGGCGCTGGGTTCAGAGCAGCACCCATTTGTAATCATAAACAAATATTTGAGAGAACCATCTGACTGCACGCTTCATTACAATCAATTCATACAGCAATGCCATTATTATTGCCAGTGTCCATAAACGCTCATCTCAAAAAGCTATTCTCTTCACTGCAGGCTGGTGGATTTTATTTTTATTTATTTTATTTATTTATTAAAACACACACACCTTCCATTCCCAGTTAAGATGATTTGACAGTGACATGTGGATTACAAACTTCTTTTAAAAAGTTACAACTCACAATTTCCTAATGCCCACAAGAAAAATTAAATAATGGCTAAAACGCTAAAATGGTGGTAAAAGTGATGCGAATACTTTAACAACTGTAATTTTATTATTGAAACGTGTGTATTATCTATATATTTATAAAAGGGCTATGCTATGATGCAACCATTTGAAATGCTTCACGTTTATGCTTTTAAATTCCTCCAAAAACTGGTCTGGATTTTTGTTCTTTTACATTTTCAGTGGTGGAAGAATTTATATTCAAATTCCTTCTTGGTTTGGAGGTTTGACATTTCATAATGTGAATTATATATACATATATATATATATATATATATATATATATATATAAAATAAAATAAAAATTAACATTCTCATGGTTTCAAAAGTAGCACATCTTGCTGTTAAAGTCTGGCCTGTAATGATCACCTAAGGAAATAAATGTAAACAACAACATAATGGCAAAACCCTTAAAATGATGAAAACATCCAAACAGCTTTAATTTTTAATTTATTAAAACCTGTGTATTATTTATGGAAGTGCCTCACTTTCCTACTTTTCAATGTCTTACATTTAAACTTTTACATTCATCCAAAAATCAGAAACTCCTTTTTTTGTGGTAAACAACATTATGCCACAAATGTTGTTAATTGAACTTAATTTGTATTGAATCTAGAATATTCCTTTAAAGCTTAAGGCCTCTGTTGTTGTCAAAGGTCATTCACCAATGCGATTTTTCCAATATGGACATGGACATGGATTGAGGGATGCTGATGGCAGACGGACGTTGGTGGCAGCTTGGGATATTAATTTCATCGTGCCGGAGGGTTCTAGCGGACCTGATCTGTCACAGTGGGCCTGAGATGCACCCTTTGGTGAAAAAAACAGTTGGGTGTGTAGGAATGAATTGAATAAACACAGCGTAACGCGAGCCGATAGTGGAAACCAAGTCAGCTGAACAAATTACCCACCTACCCTATTGTGCAAAGCTGTGCAGCATCAAAAGAGCTTGAGGAGCCAAAATGTAGTCCATAAATGTTTCCTATCTGCTTCACAAGCTGCCACGACTTTGAGTAGTGTCGTACTTCTGCAGTAAGTGTTTGTGCGTTCAGCCCAGTCTCACGTTTTTTTTTCGTGGTACTGACACGATTCTTACTCGACTTTCGTGAATCCAGCACGAAAAGATGCATCCAATCG
>JAUCNO010000279.1:12059980-12071474 GCA_032353835.1 Enteromius viviparus | reverse complement strand
AAAATAATGAAATATTCGTGTCCCTGACACGAATAAATAGATTTCGTGCTAATTTCGTGATATTGTCACGACCAGCCTGGGTTGGTGCGTTTGCAGTATTTGAATAACAAGCAAAGTTAAAAATAAGTGATCATAACAGGCCAGACTTCAACAGCTAGATGTACTAATATTGATAGGTTTCACACTTATTGCTGGTTTCCTGAGCTAGACCTCTGATTATTACATCTGATTCACAGGGGGTCATGAAATCCATTGTTTGCCTCTAATAACAGAGGAAGCCATATTCAAACACACATATTCTACACAGAACAGTGGTGCAAATCATTAAAAAAGAAGTGGATTTTTTAAAAAAGGTAAATAGATGCAAGGTTTAGCAATGAAAAAACATTTAGTAAACAATTAGTATTAATGAATATGCATTTATATTTATTACGCATAATAAAAGCATAACATTAAAACTCAAAACAAGGCATCCAAACCCCACAGGGAGCAAGAACATTTACAAAACAATAAATGAGCAACAGTAAGAGGGTTTAAATATGTATTTTCTTCATTTGTCTTGAGCCTGAATAAAGCAATTTATTGTTTTGCATAGTGGGCGTTTCAAATAACACCATGATTTTGCGTAAAATTGCATTTACAATTACTTAAAGGATTAAGCTTTTGTTTAAGAGCCAATGTAAATGTAATGAACTGGTATTTACTGCATAATCCAGACTAATAACAAGTCAGCTGTGAGCTCAAGTCAGCTGCGGTTACAAATTAAAATGCTAATGCATCATAAAATCTGACAAAGCACTGCTTTTTAACAATTTTAGGTTTGCTATGGAAATGGCATGCCACATATGACTTAATGACCAAATCAAAGGAGAATTTGTTGGACGTTCTCGATATTTCAGAATCTGAGTTACAAATAATGATGTCTAAGAGCGCAAACTAAATTATGCAACAGGGGTGTATAGTTGCCTGCAGGCAGAGCATCACCTGGATGAATAGCAGGACTGATCTTCTCCTAATGTGCACTGCACTGCACTTGCTCTCTTCATTAGACAGCACCGTTTGATAAATCTGCAAGTAAATTACATATTTTTGATTGATCTGATACTTATCGGTCATGTTATTGCTGGGGATATTAATGATGGGCCTCTTTTGCCTGTATGACCTGCTGTATGAACTCAAACATACATGACTATAAGGCTCATGCTTGTACTCATGTGCACTAACATACTCATATTTCACTTTTTATGGGCAGCGGTGGGCACTATGTCCTTGTGCAATTATCAATAATTACATTTCCCTCTAACTGGCTTGCGAGGCAAATATTAGACACAAAAATCTTTCCAACAATTTATGTTATAAATTCTTGCCTGAACACAATAATCAAGCAATGAAAGCTGATGTGGTGCATTGTGTCTACAATAGAACTGCAGGCAGTCTAGCAGCAGTAGGATGTGTTCATCCATTTGCCCAGAGCTCATGTATAATTATCTTATTCATCTTCTCCAGGGCAGTAGAAAAAAATCTATTGAAAGATGTTCGATTATGTTTCCTGTAGGAGAAAAATGTGACTACGGTGTCTTTGGGGATCACTGCATAAACTCTTGCCTTATATTTTCGTATATAGTTTAGAAGTGTGGAGTCTAGAGTTTGTAATTCCATGCCCTCGTGAAATGTCAGTGCAAATGCAATATTTAAATAAGCAGAGGCATACACGAATTAAGGAGAAAACAGCTATTTGTTTGCATATTATCCTGAAAAATAAATCAACTGAGAGTGACAAACTATAAACAAGGCAACATATATATATATATATATATATATAAAATACATATTTTTTTTTTTGTACTTTGCCTTGTTTACAGTTTGTTACTATAAACTTATTATTTTTTTAATGAAAAAATATACACCATGTAAATTATTATATTTATGTGATATATATATATATATATATATATATATATACACATACATACACACAAAGTTATACTATTTTAATGCAGTATATAGAGCACACACACACACACACACACAATATGATAATGTAATAATATTTTAATATAGTATATAAAACACACACATCAATATTATATATATTATTATATACAGCATATAATCAGTCTGCATGCATAATGTATACAAATAAATAATACTAATAACTGGTATACTGTATATGAAACTAAATAATACATCTAAATAATAATCTAATCTAGATCATATAAAATATTAATCTAATGTTTGCATTTTTATCTTTTTCACTTTCTACAACCTGAAATGGTAAAGGCAGTTTGCTTTTTTATTACTAGGCTTTCCTGGCTCTCCTGATTTGCAATGACTGCCCATGTCTATTCTGTCAATGCTAATGCTTAATGAGAAACCCGTAAGGCAAACATCTAAGAAGTAATTTGAATAAAATCAGCATCAAATGAAGATATTGAGAAGTTCCAAGCCAACATTCCCACAAACCAACACTCCCCTGACCCTGAGATCCCCTTCCCGTGCCCACTGGCCCCTATCCATGTTATTACAGTTACTCCTTGGAGGCCAGACATTCTATTAATGAGAAGCCATAGACACACACAGAGTTTCAACGCTTAATTTCCCCACTAAAGTGAATGGTTGCCATGTTTTCATGTTTGCACCTCATTAAGGATTTTGCAAACAATGTCAGCTTGTGCCAGATAAAAATATTTTTAAATATTGTACTCAAAACTACGATCAATCATGAAAACAACTGATGCTATGTTATTGCATTCATGAAAACAAATACACTTGTTTAAAACTATTTTTAAATTAAATATGTCAAAAACCTTAATGAATCAATTTGATGACATAACTGATGCAGAACTGAAAGCGCATGAACTGGTTATTTTCCATTATCTGAATCAGTGTTATTTTAGGCTGCAGATTGTAATTCCATTTGGTAATGCAGAAATTACACACTGCACCTTTAATAATTTCAGTAGTATATTCTGCTCTCAGTGTGAGTGACTCAATTTGTTGTGACTCAACAACCCATTTCCTTAAGAGAGTCACCAATAACATGAGCTGTTGAGTACACTGAAGCTGAAATTTACACCACTTCGAGTGAAGTCATAAATAGCTTTAAACCCACAATTTTAAACTACAACTATACTGAATTAAGAAAGCTAAGGGGTAATCTAAATAATAGGAATTGATTGAAACTCAGCACCCAAACTTCTTGGGAAGAATTAAACTGAGTGTGACTGAAATGTAAAGTGAGGGAGAAAGGAAGGCTAGAGGATAACAGAACTTGATACAGAGAAAGAGAAAGAGAGTGCGCAAATAATAGTCTCTGCTGTGCAATCAAAGCTCATGATTAGTTGATCACAGACAAGTCCACAACTGTTGCACTGCAGCCAGTCTTGAAGCAAATGGTAACAATCAGTTACAACAACCAGTAATCAGTGGTGCTTATAGAACCAAAACTAAAGACAAAATACACAAAAGAATTAGTTACATTATATATTAGTAATATTTATATGTGAAATAAACTTTGTGTGTGCGTATGTGCTTATATATATATATATATATACATATATAAGTATATTTATATATATACATATATATAAATATGCACGGATACACACACACACACACACATATACATACATATATATATATGTATATACACACACACACATATATATCTGAAAGCTGAATAAATAAGCTTTCCATATGGTTTGTTAGGACAATATTTGCCCGATATACAAACATTTTAAAATCTGAAATCTGACTTGCAAAAAAAATATATATATATATAAAACATACTGAAATCACCTTTAATGTTGCCCATAAGCAATGCATATTACTAACAAAAAAAAAAAGTTAATCTATTTATGGAAATTTACAGAATATCTTCATGTAACTTCTTTACTTAATATCCTAAAAATTCTTGGCAAAAGAGAAAAATGCATTTTACCCATACAATTTACTGTCTTTTTGGCTATTGCCACAAATAATACCCAGAGACTTAAAGGAATAGTTCACACAAAAATTACAATTCTGTCATTATTTACTCACCCTCAAGTTTCAAATCTGTATGAATTTCTTTTTTCTGCCAAACACAAATAAAAATATTTTAAAGAAGGTTTGAAAACAGGCTGTTTTGGATCACCATTGACTTCCCTAGTATATTTTTTTCTACTCTAGACGTCAATAGTGGCCCCCAAAATGGTGTGGTTACTTTCTTCAACAAACCATTTCTTTAAGTTTTGTGGTTCAGGGTCACACACACACATACATATATACACACACACACACACACACACATATATATATATATATATATATACACACACACACACACACAAACAAAAAGGTTTTGGTGCAGCATTTGTTTGCAGAGCCTTTTTTTTAGTTATCAGATGCTAACCCAACACAGTATCAAAAGTGTTTATTTGTACAAAAGCAATGAAAAAAACTCTATAAATGAACATCAACAACAAGAAACACTGGAAGCTTTTCCATTTTTCCTTTTCAGAAGCTCTGTTCCGGTTGTGGGCAGCAAGGAAAAACACCACAGATAATACAATTAGTTGCGTTAAGAGTTAGGGTGCATGAAGGTTCTAAGATTTGGTAATAAAATCAGTAAGCTTAGTAACTAAACCTATTCAAGCATGGATCAGGCATCCAGAACGTGTCCAAATACATCTTCAGGCCACATGTGTCAACCTCAAACAGGATTCAATACAAAACACGGTAGACACAGCTCATGTTTGTGGATGTGGCTCTGGGCAACAAAAAGAGCAATTGTAATACTAAGCTGACCTTCCATGAATTTTTCAGGGAAATATTAGATGTTACGAACGAAAGAAATATCACAGACTTTTCTAGACAGGGATGCGGTGCTCAGCTGTGTGCGTTTGCTTAAAATGAAAGGTTGAGAAAAACGTTTGTGTAATCTTCCCAATCGGATTACTGCTTACAGGGCCTTCAGGAACAGAAGAGCTACATCTGAGCTCAGCTGTGTGATTTTAAAATGCATATGCAGCCTGTCACATTGCTAAAAAAAATGTTGTGTTTTACAGTAGTGCCAGTTTCTCATCTCGGGAAACTCAGAGTGCAATTTCACAGCCAAATTCAGATGGATTCATTACACAAAATAAATGATATTTTCAAGTAGACCATAAATCCTGAGCTTTTTTTAAATTCTGAGCTTCAGTTGGGACAATCAGATGATGAGTTGGACAGATTTTACACTCCCTGTTTTAGATTGCAGCTTTCATTCAGGATGAAAAAACAGATGTCAGGTAAGCAATAGTTTATCTGAGGCCTAAAATAAATGTATTAAACAAAATAAGTAAGGGTACACACATTTTATGTTTGTGCACATCTAACATTGTCGATGTTTTCTAGCTGTTTGTTTATCATGTATCCTGGGCCTGGTGATGACAATTGTGCTATTATGAATTCCACTGTGGTTAGTCAGCAAATACATTTGCAGTGGATTGCTCCAAAACACCTCGTTTGTGTAGTGCAGTTTGGAACTCCTCGTCTGTGTCAGGAGACGTTAAGCAGTAAATTGCTGGTGTTGTGTGTGCTAGCTGACCGGCCCCTCTGGGGTTTGTTTGGGTGGGAGGTTAGGTTTGTTGTCTTTTCCTAGGGCTGTAGAAAACTAGGAAATAAAGTAATGCGCTACAATCAACATCCGCTAAACTGTCACCTATCTGTCCTGAATAATGGCTGCACAGTCTAAAGGGGAAAAAAAGGCTACCACAAAAAGTACATCACCATAGATATATATATATATACACATTTATACTTTTGCTTCAGGGTCACACATATTTTCAAATTCGCTGTTATGCTGAAGAAACATTTACATTTTGCTATCCATATAAGCAACATTAAAACAGTTGTGATATTTAATATTTTTGTGGAAGAACGGTATTTATTTATTTTTTAAACATAGTATAATACATGTATTTACATTCATTTTTTACTATTAAATGCATTTTTGCTAAATAGAATAAATTTAAATTAATTTAAATACATTTTAACAAACAAACACATAAATAACTGGTAGTCCGCATGTTAAAATAATCAGAATTACTATGTCAAGTAGTTTACCCAATAATAATGATGATAATAATAATAAAAACGTCACCCTAAAGTCATTCCATATCTGTATGCCTTTCTTTATTCTGTGAATTACAAATTAAGATATTTTGAAGAATGTTCCAGACCATACACTGAAAAATATATGCTCAGTGGGGTTTTAAATATATACAAAAAGACGTTTTCAAAATATGCATAAGAAGAAAAGAAGTCATACTGTATAGTTAGAAGTCATATTTATTCAACAGAAGAAAATAAGTCATATCGTTTTGAAGCGACACAACACAGCTAAATAAGGGTTTACAAATATTTTACAAATAAGTACCCTTAAATATGTCCCTTTAAAGGTACTGCTCCAGGGACAACATAACATTTTAAACCCTTATTTTTCTGTGTAAAGGTTGAGTAAATTATGAAAAATCATTTGTAGGTTTACCATCCCTTAACACGGTTTAATCAAAAACAAATTGTTAAGATTACAAATGAATACAATATTGCTCAAAAATTAAAATCCCTAATCCGAGTAAACTGCTGCCAAACAGTGCCTTGAGAATAATCCTTGCTTAGCACATCAGCACAGAATAAAGGGAAGTTAAGGCTTTGTTTCATGTGGAACATTTGCCTGTGTGACACTTTTTGGCCACTCGTCTTATCTGGGCTTTGTGCAGCTGTGTTTGATTTTGTGGGGAATGATTGCCGTGTATAGAACAGGCAAGTGTCTGAACAGAACAGATAGGATGAGTCATCTACAGCTGACAGTGATGAGCCTGTTTAAACCAAGAAAAAAAAAAATCTTTGGACCCACACAGACGTACGTCTCAATATAAAAAGCTCAGTTTTGTTTGTTTCCAAAGGTCTGAATAAAACTGAATAGTCGATCAAAGCTTGTGATCAAATCCAAACATTAGTTCTCCAACCTATCGCTAGGAAAACAAGCAATACTTCTAGCGAGATCTGCGGATAAAACTAGAGCAACGTTCCCCACGTGAATAAGTGGCGGGGAGGGCGGTAAACCATAAAAGGAAAGAAAGAAAGACGTACCCTGGAGGTTGCACAGGAAATGAAAACACAATCTATACTAGCAATAAAAGTTTGTACGTTTGAGTGACACATTGGGTCACACCTTTTCTTCTGCCTAATTTCTTGGCATCTCACAGCAGCATTTGAGCAGTCAAGGGCGTTGATGATATATCATGAACGTATTTGCAGTTCGTATGCGATCACTTCGAGATATGATTCAGAGAATCAAATGTGTGCCGGCGGCACTGAATTACACCACACACTTGAGCGCTTGGCCATGAGAGATTAAAGTCTATTCACTGCAAAGATTCAACACATGAGGGACACAGCTTCTTTCAAGACGTGGCCTCCCTCTCCTATATATTTATCTGAATGCTTAGTACAACCAACATCTAGCTATCCGACAAGTACAGCATATTAAATTTGCATGGCAAATCCCAGCCTCAAGCGTAATATAATCACATAAAAGCAAAATGTAATGTATTCAAACTCTTAAAACTGCAAAACATGGGTAGTGCAAAACACTTGTCTTTCACAAAGTTGCATTTTGTCATTACTGGTGGATGATTGAAAAGTCATTTTTCTTGCTTTCGTATTTGGTGTTATTAGTATTTGATCATTATTTCCTAAGTCAGATATATCTAGAACATGAATATTCCACCCTGGACATTCGTTCTCAGGAAATGAAGTGCAAATATCTTCCTCCATCAAAGATGGTGGCATATAATTATACTAGCAGGCTGCAAAATTGACTTTTGCTTTCAGAACTCTTGGTCTTGTGAACTGTCATCTCTGAGTTAATTTCCCTGGAGTCTCCCCTTTACAAATTGTATGTCACTCTTTGCAGAATTGAAATGTAATGATGCTTAGAGGTACCTTTAACAGGCGATCGAACAATGGCTACATAGTGCGCTGTCTTTGAAGGCTCATTTTAGAATGGCTAACTCAAAAGTGCTATTTTTTTATCGATACCCTGGAGCAGATTTGAAGGTGGTCACATATGATTAATAATCAAGTCTGAATTTCTACCAGAGTGTAGTAATACTGAAAAAGAGAGGTTTGAGGTGACAAGCGTATTGCATTTATCATGGAGGACTGACACCACGATAGCTTGAGATAGAGAACAACTATGGGTTAGTTACTTTCTTATGCAAAATAAATTAGTAATAAAAAGTAATAAAATATTACGACCAGAAACGTAAAAAACAAGATGTGCTCTCGTCAATAAAATAAAAGTCTTCAAAAGACTGAGATAGACAGTATTAAGATTTAAATTAAACGTTTTCTGATTATATTTACTGAAAATAATCCTACTAATAAGAAATGCTTATTGAGCAACAAATCAGCATATTAAAATGATTTCTGTAGGACTAGGGGCCTTATTTTTAACCGTTGTGTACACGCAACACCAGCTCTGAAAGAGGCGTATACCACTTCCTAAATTCCTAAAAAATGGGATTTATAAAAACAAGCTTGACACAAATATTTAAGTAATTCTAATAATAATAGTTTGTACAACTACTGGTGCTATGCTATGTACTGGGATTACTAACTAACTATAAATAATAATTGCATTTAAGATTTTTTTATTAAATAGCCAATTTTATGTTTTACATTATTATTAATTATAGGCTATTTCATTAGCCTGGCTTCCGCGACTATAAAGCTCATAGGAGCTTTAGTCTGGCAAAGCTACCTTACCAAATAGTATACTCTTTGACCTTCTGTGAGGCGGGCTTAACCTGCGTCCATCAGATGCCTCTATATTCTACTGGACGAATCTAAACCCAATCGGACCACTCATTCTGATGACGTGCATAGCGACGGAACTTGAAGATAAAGCAGTAGGAAAATGTCTTTACTTACTTTGATTACTTCAGCTCCATTTTCAAAGAAAACCTGTCATGAAAATTTCTCAAAACAGCTGCAACAGCAGAGTCGAATGATTGTTGCTGCTCGGCACACGCCATGTTTAAAAGATGGTATGGTCACAGAACGGCTGTGTCATCGCGTTACATCCGCCTCAGTCGTGCTGTGGGGGCGGGAGCTCTTTTCTCATTGGTTCCCACTTTTTTGGGAATCTGAAATGCTCTAAAACGGCAG
This sequence comes from Enteromius viviparus, assembly GCA_032353835.1. Lineage (NCBI taxonomy): Eukaryota > Metazoa > Chordata > Actinopteri > Cypriniformes > Cyprinidae > Enteromius > Enteromius viviparus. The sequence goes on along the minus strand of JAUCNO010000279.1, from coordinate 12,062,276 downwards.
CTTGGCCAGACTAACTTTGCTCGCAAAAAGAGCGTCAAAGTAAGTATGGGCGGGCCCAGTCTACTATTTCATATTTCTTTTTATGCTTTTTTGTTGTCAGTGTTGTGTATTACAACCAATCACACATGATTTGAGGTTGAGTTTAGGAATGCAACGGCCAATCAGAGGCGTTCAGAATAGTAATCGCTGACACATTGGAAAATTTTTGCACTGATTGAATTCTGCTCACAAAGTCTCTCATCATAAACAACAAAGTGTAAGTATAAGAGATTTACAGTTATTCATCATACAGTGGCTTCACTGATTATAAAAGGGGTCAGTGATGATATTCTTTGATGATGAAAATGTTCTTTGATTGTTGTTTGAATGACTAAAATGTAAGCATTATAACTAGTAACTTCCTATGTTTTCATATTTTTATTATGTTAAAAACAAATAAACAATAAAATGAATATATGACATGAAATCCATACATTACTTGACTACAAATATGATGTGTAGTTAATAGATTACATTAGGATGCTTTAAATGCTTAAATGCTTTTTTTTCAGTTGCTTGTTAATGTATAAATGGCTAAAGTCTAAGAACACTGTAAACACCATGAACTGGGCTACAATTATATGTTAGAAGCATTTGTGTGCATGACTGTGTTTTTGAGCTGACTTTTATCATCATTACTTCACTCATATGATCCTTCAGAAATCATAAAAAAAAATATATAACAAAAGCATTGACCAATTTATTGCCATATTGTACATAATATAAATTATGCAAAAATAACACATTTTTCAAATCTGTGAGACACTCTTTTTACTGTCCTGTGCATGTTTTCTTCATATTTTTAATTCATCAGTGGGATCAAATGAAAGGTCTATTCTTACTTCTTGGTAATGCATGGAACTATATTAAATCCCACGCAATTAGACTGGCATGGAGAACCCATATGTTGTAATATATTATTCATACATTTTTGATAGAGCCGGCTTATATAACGGGAGATGTAAAAAGCCACAAAGTTCAGCATTTAAACTTTCAACATTTCAACATTTGCAAAGGTCATTCCAATGACATTCCACTCACACATGCCACAGCTTTTCTCCACAATCACGTCAGAAACATTTCAGCAGACAAATACCTCATTTACTCCGTTATCAATAGCAAATTTCAGCCAGGTAAATGCCATTACGACTCTCATTTGCTCCGACACCTCTAAAAGAATGCAAGAGCACCTGAGGTTCTTAATTTTGTGTGAAGGAACAGGTGATTGATTCTGTGCCTCCAACCACTCTAAGGAGTCAAATGACTGCTTTATGTTCCAGCTGCACAATAATTCACTCAGATATTGAAATATGCCATCCATCAAAGAGCCCCCTAATTTCCCTCTGGAAATAATGAGTCCTCTCATTATTTAATGTAACTTGCCAGACCAGGGTTTTCAGCGAGATGCGTGTGTTTATCAGATTCCTGTACCGTATCGATTGGCGCTAGAGGGATCTTCGTTGACTTCTGAGCTGAATGAGAATGTGAGCCTCCTGCCACCAGCCGTGTCTATACTAAACGGCGAGGTAAAGATTCATAGGTTGTCTCTCTAGGCATGGCAAGTACACAAATCTTGTAAATTAAAGCATTGTTATGGCATGGCCCAATTCTGCTCTCTGAGGCACCATGCCCTTTTCTGCTGAGAGATGGAAAGGGCATGCAGCTAAAAACAAACTTTAGACTCGCTTTTGAAAAGGCAAAGGGAAGCCTCTATTTACAGATGCAAACATATTAAGAGAGGATACAAGAAATAATATCATTTGATTATGAGAACAGGTGACACGCAGGTCACGGCGTTTCAAAACTTAATTAAAAGTATTCTCTTAAGACCACAGGAACTCTATTGAGCACCATTCAATAATCCTGGAAACTAGTCTGACTATAAAAGCCAAGGTATCAGCAGCTAATCTTATGCAAAATGGAGCAGCTTGATGATTTCTAATCAGCTGAGTGCTGTTGTTATATGATATCATGCGTTTGCCTTAAAAGTGGGGGACTGGGATACAATTGGGAATCTTGCAACAAGGAGTTTTTACTGTTGTTCATATAAACGACTTGTCTTCAATTTTCATATGCAGCTCTCAAAGACGCTGGCTTATCTCCAGAAATCACTGCAGTAGAACTTTTTACTTGGACAGAGAATGATGAATTTCTCTGATGTTTGCATTGTAAAACACGTCTACACTGAAAAGTAAAGTGCAGAAAATTATCTGTTAAAGCATGAGATCTTTTTGGCTGATCATTTTCTTTAAATGTT
>JAUCNO010000279.1:12034834-12059528 GCA_032353835.1 Enteromius viviparus | reverse complement strand
CTCTATATTCTACTGGACGAATCTAAACCCAATCGGACCACTCATTCTGATGACGTGCATAGCGACGGAACTTGAAGCTAAAGCAGTAGGAAAATGTCTTTACTTACTTTGACTTTTACTTACATATCAAAATATTATATGCAAAAAAAGTATGTTTACTCAAAAATGAAGCAGCAACTGTTTTCAGTGTTTTTTCTTTGCCATTACAGTCATACATTTAAAGACAAAAAAAAAACATTTAAAGGGACAGTACACTTAAAAATAAGACTTTTGTCATCCTCAATGTACTACAGACCGGCAGAGTTTCTTTCTTCTGTTGAAATATATTCACAGAAGAAGACATTATGAAGAATGCTGGTAAACAAATAGTTGATGGTAGGTACTGGCTAAATTCTGATAAATAGTACCAATCAGAGATTTTTGTGGACATGTCACTATACAAAGTGTACAAAATTATAATTTTTTTTTTAACCTTTTTTGTTGAAATCCCCAGTACAGTCTCTAATTATTTTCTCCAGTAATGCAACCATCTGGCGACAAAAGTACAGTCAATAATGACAGCTGCGTGGGCATCAAAAGCTGCTAACGTTTCAAAGCCAAAGCCAAGAATCTACAAATGATTGATTTGCCATTGTAAGGTAAAACTCTAAACAGTTTGATCCTCTGACACATTTTAACACACAGTATTCACACCAAAGAAAAAGCACGCTTAAAAGACAAATGTCTCCATTAAAGCCCAGAACCAATATAAGACACAAACCGGCCCTGTGAGGGTGACGGCTTCTGCTTTCAGAGCCTGTCAATGCTTTTATGTCTCTGTATGTGCCTGAGTGGGGCTGAAAAATGGAGGGTGATGCTAGGGTCACTCCTGGGGATCGAGTGCAGCTACTGAAGCGGGGCAGCCCAATTCCTGATGGAGTTTGCAGCCGGTTTGCTGGGCTGGGGCCGAGCGCTCAGTTACAGTAATCCTGCGATACGGGCGGCTGTGCAAGGTCGCATGATATTTATATAGATGTAATTGCTCAGCTCTGATGCAGAGCGAAGAAGAGTAAGTCACTTGTACAAGGACCTTTCCCAGAATGCCTCTCTCTGGAGGCTCTATCTGTGCACTTTTAAACCGAAAAACGTAAGCAAGAAAGTCCAATTTCCTAAGCAGCAAACTAGCCATCCATCCATCCATTCAAAAAAACCCTGTAAAAAGACAATCTGTCAGAAGCACCGCCGCTCAGTCCATCCGAGGTACCCCCAGCTGATATCAGTGGTGTGAATCTGGCACACTCTCTGTGCTTCTATGAGCTGAGTATCAGCTTCAATTTGTAAAACGTCCCTCAGCACACCCTTGCATCTGTCTCAATCAATGAGGGCAATTGCCAAAGGCTCCAGACAGGCCGTCTGCCGCTGCTTGTCCCTGACAGTCCCTCTTTTCCAACACCAGCTGAGGTTACAACGTCTGCTGAAAGCCCCAGTCAGCACTCTGTCATGTTCTCAAAATCATTATTTAGGCCTGAGGGGCCTTACCATTTCCGCACAGTACAATTAAGAATAAGTATTGGGTGAGATAAAAGGGCAGAGGAGAAAAGCTTTTGAGATACAAAAGACTTGGACCTCTAGCAAATTTTGTTTTTATTATTTAATACAAGGTTTTTGTTATTAATTATCAGCCTTACAAATTAAGTGAAAAGTTAAAATGTCTACTGTTTAAAGGAGTCACATCTAGATGATAAAGTTTTAATATTTAATTAGTGGCCTTGAAATAGTGCAAAATAATTTATATTTGTTCTGTCACAGCATGCACACTTGCTCAAAGGGTAGTAAGCTAATTATTTGATTCAGCAAGTGTTAAATTGAGTAACAATAACAATAAAGACATTTATAACTTTACAAAAGATTAGTTTTTTTTAAATCCATGCTTTTATGTATGCTGCTTTCTACTGATCTAAAATCATGACAAACATAATCACGGCTTCCACAAATGATTTAATAATTAGATAATATGTGATAATTAGAAATATTTTTAAGCAACAAATCAGCATTAGAATGATTTATAACAAATTATTTAACACAGAAGACTAACGGCAGCTGAAAATCATCAGGAATAAAGGACATTTTTAAATATTAAAACACATTGTTATAAAAAAATTGTCAAATCTAATTTAATCAGCCTTTTTAATTGATTTAAAAGAAATCACACACACACACAGCTCAACTTTATCAGGCTCAATCAAGAATCTTTACTTTTGTGGGGAGTTCATGGAGATAATGAGCTACCCAAACCAAAAATAGAATTATAATTTCAAAAACAACTAACACTAAATAAGATCTAGCTGAAAATGTATATGCATCTAGAAATTTGTATTACTGACCATTATCTAATGAAATAATGTGTTGTTAGCGATCCTAAAGATTGAAGCAAGAAGAAAAAAAGACTGACCAACTATGAATGATTTATTTGAATTATTATGCCATTTGATTTATTTTTACTAATAGCAAATTATATTTGACGAGGCAGACAGTTCTGAGTAAGCAGGGTAATTACATTACATGATTTGCCTCATTAGCTTGTCTCCTGGTATTGTGGAGACTTACAGTAGTTTTGAGTTAGGGATTTCATGCGTTTAGAAATAACATTCTATTTTCTACCTGGTTTCATGGCATAAGCGAGACACGAAATATGTACCAAGAAGTACATATCACTGCAGTTTTCAAAAGAAATGAACACTGGAGGCAGTTAAACTGACAGCTTTTTCCTTAATTTTTATTAATAAAAACATCATTTTTGCACAATTACTTAAAGAATATCAGGTTTTCTTAGACAGTAGGTCTAGGAGTATGGAGACGTACTTGAAAGGCAAATGTCTCTTTGAAACTGTGAATACGTAAAAACGGTGTAGCACAAAAAGTGCACAGAGGTACATATTTTTATGAGACCAGGTTGGCTATTTTGATGTTTGATCTAAACATCACAAAATTACAGAGGACCTTTTTTTGTTATTTACTACTTTGGGTTTATTCTTTGACTTTTAAAATCAATCGTTCATGCAGTCAAGATGACTAAAAGGGAAACGCGTTGTTTCACCTACAGCAACACCTGTCAAAACAGACTGAAAGAAAACACCATCACATACGATCAATACTTGTGTTGTTCTCCTGACACGTCCATTTCACATGCAACATCATTTTTATCACAGACTAAATGTGCAGTACTGTATATACTGAAACATTCACCTTGTATACTTTGCACACAAAAAAAATGGCACAGAAAAAATATAAATTTCCCCAGAGCCCTAATGTTATCACGCAAGTAGAATAGTTTTATATAGTCTTGTCTGAATCAGGAGACAAATATGCACAGATTAGGCCTTGCTTAACCAAAAACAGGAAACATTGTTATGGATTCCACTTTTTAAAGCTTTAATGATTGATTTCTTACAAACATGTAGCTTTTCACTTCACAAATTGATGGAATGGCGTTGTTTGGATTACTATATTTGATATTTTTATAAGCTTTTTGAACTCCTTGATGATGCCCGTTCACTGCTGAGGATTAATCGGGAAGCAAGTGAAGTAATGATACATTTCTCCAAATCTGTTTCAATAAAGAAACAAACTCATCTACATCTTGTATGGCCCGAGGGCAGTTAATTTGAAGCAAATTTTCATTTGCCGGGTTAACTATTCCTTTAATGTTTTGTGTGAAAGATGCTGTAGAGATTATCTAAAAGAAGAAAATAAAAACCTTTAAAAAATAAATAAGAGTCTCTGATCATTTGCAAGTCCAGAATGTGCAGCTTTAATGGAACTTGCCTTTATTAGAAAACAATAAAAGAAAAATCATTTTTGTAAAGTAATTATATGCTGTATTAATTATATGAGAATGTAATTAAATGAGAAAGTAAATACATAAATACAATGCCTTTAAAGTAATACTGTCCATGCTGCATAATTTAATAAGTTTATGTAGGTCTGCTTTAAGAACAACTGACCATTGCCAGCCAAGCATAATTATTCTTCCTACTATTCAATAAGGTTAAATAACTTTTATAATGACAATCTGCCAAGATGCACGTTTACCATTCACACTATTTTCATGTTGGAAAGACACTGATGAGATATTGATGAAAGTTCCAGCCTTAATTCATCACCTTTGGGCCTCAAAGCTCCCTTAACAATGAATTTAAGTTCTACCTAATAATGAACGATCAACATGCTGGATTAGTAAACTGGCGTAGCTCCATTGCACTTGTTTTTTTTCCTTTATGTAAAAAAAAGCATCATTCATATACTTTCAGCTAGTGTTTTCACAGTGTATTAACCAGACACACTGCAATTTCTCATTCATTACATGGTGAGACACAATCCCACACTGCTTTAACACCAAAGACTGAATTCCTGCCTGAGTTACAGCATCATTGTGCCCTTGAAGTGCCTTTCACGCTCATCCTTCATGATAACCCCTTGCCAAACAGAGGAAATTAAAAAGCTTACAATGAGTGGGGCCAACTTTATGCAAGTTGAAGGAAAAGTCTGCTTCTAAGGTTAGAGTCAACATGTGAAATTATACACTATCATCAATCATCTTTCCTGGAGATGTTACTGCCACACTTTGTCCTTGGGGAGACGGTTTATATGAAGCGGCCCATCTCCCCATCAGAGGCGTCTGTGCCGTGTTTGTTTTATTGTTTCTTGCTTTTATAAGATGCTGACAGTGCTGTGTTCATAAGCATTCTGCTAACGGCGCAGGTGTCGCTCTTATCCCAGTCTAATCTCGACGTTGACGACCATAGGACTTAATTACATTGTGAAAGCAGCATGTGACCGAAAAATATCTGGGTTTACTTAGTGCTTAGAAAGTATTCCTCGAACTTTCTGGTAAGGTTTTTTTTTTTACATCTAATCTCCAGTATGCTATTTCTGTAAATATGTTACTGCAATTAGCGTACAGACTTCTTACAGACTACATACAGAGTTCTATGTGTTCACTGGGTCAATATATTTTGTTGACCCTGGAACAACATTTTAATCCAAAAACTTAGTTGTGACATCTAAACCTAACCTTACCCATGAGTAATGCCTAAAATCAGAGGACATGATAGATCCAAACACTGAGTATAAGCCTAAACTTCACAAAAACTATGAACTGCTTCTCGAAATCTGACTAGTTAATCAGAATGTTGTTCCAGGGTCAACGAAGATGTTGAATCAGTCACACTCAGCAAATCAGGTTCTGCTCTCTATTTAAACAATGTTAAAGCCATTCAAAAATGCAATATAATATATTAAAAAAATATATATCATTTTATATATTAAATATGGTTTACTAGCAGACAAATGTTTGTCCTGGTAAAATTGTTTATATTCAATATTATTACATTGTATTATCAAACATTCTGGCAAAACTGAGGGATCTGACTCTGGACTTTTTAATCTCACAATACTGACTTTTTTCTGTACTGAATTTTTCTTTTTTAAGATTTTGAATCCCCAGCTGTTATACTGATTCATTTATTCCCTTCTTAACGCCATGCCAGCATCAAGGTTTGCAAGTTTATATCTCATTCTTCTCAGAATTGAGTTTATGTCTTGCAATTGTATGTTTATCATCCATCCCTCCATCAACAAGCTTCCATATGAGAGGGCTGTAAGATATTGTTCATTAATGACTAGAAGTTAAATATATGCAATGCTTTCACTTGAGATAACAAAGACTATCTGGTGATGAATATAAGATGATCAATAACTGAATGAGTTCATGCTCTGGAAAAACCCAAGAGACGTGGACATCCTTTCAGTTGCAATAAGAAATCTCTCCTCATCTCTCCTCTCTGCCCTAATGAAATGAGCTCTGACAAATATTCAAGTTGTTTTCGTTTTCTTTTTTTATATGGAACAAATGACTTCTATGCCTATTCAAGCATGCAAGTTCAATTATATGCCCATGCTCTATTAAAAATGTGATTTGCTCTTGTAATTGCCAAAAAGATCGAAAACCACAAGCAGTGTCTATAAAATACGCTACAAAGCGGCACATCTGATGACATATACAAGAGCTAAATTCAAGGCATGCTCCATGAAATAATTTTGAACCCTCTTAATGTTTTTTTCATATTTTGTAAGGTCTCGGAGGATGAGGAGGATTTCTTATACAAAGCAAGAAGAAACTACTCTTTCACCTTGCCTACACACTCGTTTGTATGCATAGACAAACGCAGTGCAGAAGGGAAGCTGAGTGGGAGGATTAGGCAGATTAAATCCAGGGCCCATGCCTCAGGTCTCGCTTTTTTAGGAATAAGAAATTTGAATGGAAAGATGGAAGCATGTTAAGCCTGGTGTGATTCAGTGCCACATGTCGCTGTTATATACTGAAAAAAAATAAAAAAAATAAAAATAAATAAATAAAAGCATATATCCTATGGGGAAAAACAGAACTCAATAGCAAAGCCAAAAAAATAAAAAAAAATAAAATAAAATTGGGAATGAAAAAAATGTATAAAAAATAAAATGGAGCAGAAACGTTATGCTTAAAATAATAATAATAATATACTTTTTGGAACTTTTTTTGAAAATCTCTTCACACCACATATGCAACTAACAATGAGGATGTAAATGGACAAGGCAAAATCCTCTCTAAATGGTCTTAACAGCTATTAAGACATTTAATTAAGTAAAGTCAAGAAAAAAAACATTGCTGTCGTTTTCAGAATTATACAACCATTACAGCCAAAACATTCCCCCACAAAGTTTCCTTCACAGCTCGTCAAATATCTGAAAAGCAATTTCCAACCTCTCATTTCTCAAGGTGATTTGTGAACAACAGGAACTGGCATCTCTCTTCCACAAGGGTTTGCTGCTAACTATTTTTATCTCTCTCTCTTCATAAGTGACTAATCTATGAAGGGCTCCAGCTTCGTCTTTCCTCTGGCATCATTCACGAGGCCTGCTCTCTCTCGGCTTTCCACCCTGAGAGAAGTGTTTTATGGTTTGAGAAGGTGAGACACGGCTCTGCCTGTGCAAGCAGATCAGAGCTGTTTTATTGCAGCAAGGCTCTGCTGATATCTGCTGCAAATTCAACATCTTAACCTCTGTCACAACGCAGAGCCAAACAGCCCTTCCTTTAGGCAGTAGCTCTGATGCTTCTTGCTCAATAGAAGTTTTATTTTTTAGACAGTTCTTTTCCAAACTCATCCTGTGTGAGGTTAGTTAGAAATAATGCACAAGATAAACATAAAATTACAATTTACATCTGCGCAAAATAAGGATGCATAAATGATTTGCACATCATTTGCATGCTAAATTTTTTTTAAAGTATTCAGATTACATATATTTCACTTCACAAGACATTAATTGATGGACTAAAGTCTATGTGTGATATTTTTATCAGCTGTTTGAACTCTCAATCTAATGGTCACTGCAGAGGATCCATTGGTGAGCAAGAGATGCTAATTATCTAATATGCTCTAATATGCTTGGATGGTTTGAGGATAAGCAAAAATGTTCAATAAATTTTAAATTATTGGTGAACTATTTGCTTAAATATTCCAAAAAGTAACTAAAATTTCTCATCAAAATATTATTTTGGTAAAATAAAATTCCATGCTGTATAAAATGAATCAATGACAAAAACAATACTAATATTTTTAGGTTTCATATTTTTAACTCAAATGCTACATATACAGAGATCCTGTGTTCAGTTGTTTTTCCAAGAAAGAACTGGGCTGTATTTGGAGACTAAGCTGTAGTTTTGTCAGTAAATTCAGCAAACCATATTTTTCCCTTTTGAGATGCAATTATTTCCATGGAGTGTCAATTGAAGTTTTACAAAAGTTCGGCTTAGGACTTCATTACTTGGCCTAGCAGGACTTGGATTCATCTTTATTGTGAAAAATTCTTTCTCAATAACAATATCCCCTGGTTTGGGTCACTGCACTGACTTGCTGTCAGCTTAAAACCATCCCCAAAATAAATACTAGTTTCATAGATCTCAACTTTCCATCACCCTGGAGAATCAAACAGCCGTGAGAGGGGACTTGAAATTAATGTATACTGCTGGCAGTTCCTGTAGAGACTGAGACACCAGCTGTGACAATCCAATATCGTAGCGTCCTAGTTCAAACAGAAAATAAATCTTTAAAGCAACTTGCATGCTTATGTTTCAGGTAGGAATACTAGTTTAGAAAGACAAAATAGCTAAAGCTGTATGCTGGCTGGCATTCACAAATAATGAGTTAAATCAAATGAAGTGATTTATACAGCTAACCTGTGAGTGATTCATTAAAAATAATCAACTCTAAAGGGTGATTCAAATTATGATTAAATAAATTAGGCATTACCTTTTCTAAACAGCTGACAGAAGATATCCGAAGTTCTGAGCAATGGAAAGGATAAAGGGGTTTCAAAAAACCATGAATGCCAATAAAGAAACTTTATTTGCTACCTGGTCTCATGGCATAAATATACATCGGTGCACTATTTAGCAAGACACGAAATATGTACCAACACCTACATATCACAGCAGTTTCCAAAAGAAATAAACACTAGCGGCAGTAAAACTCGGACACCTTTTATTCCTTTCATTTTTTGATTAATAAAGAATAATCTTAATACAATTACTTGAAGAATATCACGTTATGACTTCAAAACAATATTAATATGGAAGGATATTTGAAATCTGATGCTTTTGAATGTTCGCATTGCACATATCCTGCTTCATTTCTATGGGTTTTCATAGATGGCAGGTTTATTCGGTTGCTCACGGACTACAGAGATGTATTCGAGAGGCGAGGAGCTCTGGTTCAAATCCCGTGTAACAACGTTTTGACGAAAAAGTTCAATTTGGTGCAAGGCATATTTTTATTAGACCAGGTTGTTTATTCATTAAGCACGAATGATACCTGATGGTACAGAATTAAAATGCAGATATCCTCAAAAATTTTACTGATTGACTGAAAACAAGCAAAAGCAAAAACAAAAGCTACAAGCAGTAACTTACAGACATCTGACTTGCCCAGATCATCACTTTCCTAAACCCATATGAGATGAACAATACATTATTAAGGTTACAAGTTCCCTCTAAGTTGCCTCTGATTCATTCTGCATTATTGTGATTCTAATACATCTGAGTACAAAGTCAGCACATGGGACATTAACTCAACACTCATTCCAAGTGAATGGAAAACATCAAGCGAACAGAAGCACTGTGGTCTGGTATTTGAGCATCAACCCATGCATAGCAGCACTGCCAAAGCTCTCTAGAGAGCAACATGTTTTTACAGCAACATCTAAAGTTAATCATCTTTGCAAAGCCTCCAATGCATCATGTTCTCAGCTTGTCAATAAATCACTAATTCACTTATTTATGTCGATTTCGCATGGTGAGGATCCAAAATATCAAACCATAGCTATGGAGGAGATGTTTGTATGCCTGTTGATTAAATCTGATTCCACTGCTTGGCTCTACATCGCATTAAACTTTCAACCAGGGATTTGCCTGAAGCTCTGAACCTCAAAATGTAAAACTCCCACAATCCCAAACATGATATTAAAATTAATATCTATAAATAAGTTTAGTATCATGATGCAAGATAAATTTCTTTGATGCATATTGAGGGAGATACACTGGTTGGAAAAATAGTGGCTCAGTAAAGGGCAGCTGAAATGTCAGAAAAATAATAAATAATTAATGTGCATTTGAGGCAATATGACATCCAACAAGCACAATATTGCATCCCGTTAAACATTCATAAAATGGGCATTTAATTAGAAACAGCAAAAATAGCTCAATAAGAGTTAGAGTCGAGTTTGTATCTGTGAGATTTTTTAATTACGACTAAGTTTCATCATATGCCTTGCTAGTTATCCTAGTTGTTGCATTTATGTCAATAAGACCGGTAGCATTGTCCATATTGAACAGATTGGCAGAATTAATGTAATACTTCACAAGCTGAACCACAATACTGTCTAAATGAGAAACATAGATCATAATCCTACAATTGGCTATTGATTGTATTATTTACAATGTCAATTTAACCAAAATAAGATGTCATATGTTGTCCTATCAGACCAACATGTAGAAACACTGATCAATAGAAACACTGATCAATAGAGGAAAACATAGATACAAAAATGACCTTGCAGTTTTCTGAATGTATATTTCCCTCTCATTTTCTCTAGAGGGATTAAAAAATAACAATTCAATAAAGAGCCATGAACCAAACCATTCAGCTCTGAGATTAACATAAAGTGTTTATTAATAATAATAATAAAACCTTTACTGATATAAAAATATATATTTTAATAGAAAAAAGTATAATATACGCTACATATAATGTGATATAATATGTCACTACGCATAAATATAATATATTTGCACATTTTTGCAAATCATTTCCTTAGAAACACTAACTTTGATTTTTTTTTAAATATACTTGAAATCACAGACTTTTCCAGAAGTGCATAATAGTGCCAAATAAACCTGATTTACACAATAAATGCCTGGCAGAAAATTGCTGTTGTTCTCAGAAACAGAGAAGCTGAAGAGCAAGTGGATGAGACCTGTGTGATTGATACGCATCAGAAGCAGTGAATTTTAAGAAAGCTATAAATCAACAGCAGATCAATACTGTTTACCTTGATCACAAATCATTGTTTGCGAAGGTAATTACAAGGATTCTTAACATAAATCCTTGCTATAACCTTGTCTTGTCTGATGTACTGTGGCTCTTGGCCAGATATTGAACTGAATCGCATGCAAATAGGCATGATGATGATACTCTTGTTTGCTCTTCCTCTCTCAGACACCATTATGACTTTGCAGAAACTAGACTCTTTAGAGTCAGCGGCCGTGGCATATTGCATTTGTGTGTTGAGGCAATTTAGTTAAGATTGATTTAAAAGGTAATATGCACATTCAGTTGGCTTAAAAAGGCACGGACTTGAACAACAGACGACAATCATAGGCTAAGAAAATCAACATTGTTGCCTGAGACCTACAAGAGGTTCAAAAGGTTAATTTTATTAAAAATGTTTCAGGTTCTGCAATGATACTTTAAATTGACCAAAAATGCCAGACTTAATGTGACAACATATTCATATTTCAAGGAAATGTTGTACTACTGAAAAAAGTATCATTGTTTTTTTAACACTGACAATAATAGTAAATATTTATTGAGGAAGTTCTCATTTTTTACTTGGAAAAAAAACTGTCACAATATCCTTAAACACTGCAGGCAAAACTTTTCAGTAACACACCATGAAGAAATGACTCCACTCACATTTTAACAGGAAAAGGTCAAAGGTGATAAAAACACCAGGGGGAAACTGATGTGAGTCACAGCCCTTAACTTGTAACAGTCATGCAAAAGTCCTCCCCTGTCCAGTTACGCTCATCAGCATGGCTTTCCAGTGGCTACCATGGACGATAACCCATAGACACAGGGCTGTAAAGTTTATAAGGGCTTCGGGGAGAGATGGTATCTTTTAATTAAAGTTTCGGGTGGAAATAAATAAACAGGTTACAGCTTGCCCAAATTCGTAGTATTTTATCTTGAAGAATTTCACGGCAAGGGAAACCAACTGCATTTAAACCACCCTGCACTTAAACTTTAGGTGAAACATTAAACACTAAAGTCACTAAGAGTGCAGTGCAACGGAGCTACATAATGATTAGTAATGGCGCATATTGCAGATCAGATATACTTCTTAATAGAGCAAGTTTGTTCAGCCGGAGGAGATCAATCAGGAGACTCCAGGAGCAAAGTGTGGTTTGAAATCACCCTGCGTACAGTGAGATACACTCTAGGGTTTCTTCTTTCACATAATAAACAACAAAGGCTTGACTGACGTTAGGCTTTCAGGCAAGGATTTTCAGAAAGGCTGTTATGTTTAGCTGCTTGTTGGCAGCTCCCAGCCATTGGAGCAACTTCAGGTTTTTTGAACCACGAGGCAGGCCTTGTCAAAGCCAGGTATGGTTATAGATGATTAGGAGGAAGTGCTGAAACATTTGCATCATCTAGCCAACAATCATCTGGACTTACTCTTAACATAGCACTGCTGCGAAGAAATGCCATGCATGCATCATTGGAATAATGGGCCTCTAACTCATTTTTGGTTTTATTTATTTATTTATTTTTACTTTTAAAAACCTATACATATAAATTTATACAACACACTGCAAAATGTGTAGTATTGTAGTAAATGTGCAGTATAAACACACATTTGATTTTTGTTCCTTTTTACACATTATGATTACAGGGGCAAACATGGAAGCTTGTTAACAATACAAAAATAATATAAGGTAATTGTGACTTTTTATATACTGTAGTTTACATCTCAAAATTCAGACTTATTCTTATGATTATGAGTTATTCTAGAAACTGCAAGTTATTGTCTTGCAACTCTGAGAGGTCAAGTCAGAATAGCGAGATGTTAACTCAGCATTGTGAAAGGTTTACATTGCACAATTGAAACATATGACGTAAGCTGCATTCGCTCTTACAGTAAAATTCTGCGTTTTCTGGTGTTTAGTATTTCTCTATCCTCATTCGTCTATTCTCTTCTGAGCTTATGTTAGGAATGCATCTTTCAGCTTATGTCATATGTTGAGTCACAGGTCAGCCAATAAGCCAAAACTCTACTCTCTTGCGAACGCACATACAGCCATTGATGGAAGTCAGTGATTTGAGTTATAATCTTAAAAATATAAATATTTTTGTTACAAAAACCCATCAATCTGCTTCAGAAGACATGTGTTAAACCACAATTGATTGTAAAATTCTGACTACTGAAATGGGGAGAAAATCTCATTGTGAAATAATGTTTTCTCCAATACTTGTTGGCCACAATTATTGGCACCCCTCAATTTTTTTTTATGAGTAAAATATCTCTGAAGAATATTCCCATTCATATTCACAATTTTGAGCACTTCAGGGTGATTACAGACATGAAAATATCCAGCCTTGGCTTTTTTTCTACAAAGCCCAAAATCTCTTAATCATCAACACAATGAGAAAAACCAATGAATATGTTTTTTTATGTTGTGGGCCTATATTTCAGCTGGAGGTCCTGGACATCTTGTTTAGAGACATGGCATCATGGATTCTATCAAATACCAACAGATAAGAAATCAATAATTCTGCTAATTTTGACTCTGTTAGAAATGTTATAATCGGCCATGATTGGGTCTTCCATTCCACAATAATCCAAAACAAACATTAAAAGAAACACAATAATTAGTCACTGAGCACAAAATTAAGCTTTTGCCATTGCTGTCCCAGTCCTCTGACCTGAACTCTGAGTGAGGTGAACTAAAGAGGAGAACCAACATGAAGCTGGCAATCTTAAGGGTCTGGATTGAATGAAGGAATGGTCTCTTTTCTCTCATCAGGTGTTCTTCAAACTCTTCAGGCATTACAAGAGAAAACTCAGAGCTGTTATCTTGGGAAAAGGACATAGTAATAATTGGGTGCCAATAATTGTGGTCAACATGTATTGGAGAAAAACATTTCATTCACAATGAGATTTTCTCCTCATTTCAATTGTTTTCATTCAATGATAGGTTAGAATTTTGTGATTTTTTTGAATGAAAGATCAAAAGAATAAACAACGCAGATTTATTTTCACAGCCGCCTTTGCTCAGATTTACCAAGGGTGCCAATATTAGTGGAGGGCACTGTATATATATGTACAGTATATATATATATACACACACACACACAGTATACTGTATATGATTTATGGAGATTCAAAATAATGGCCAGTATAAAAATAATTTAACCTTTTAACGCTGCTTCATTTAAAATTTTGGAACTACTGCGATACCTTCAACAACCAGTGTAATAAAACATTGCAGCATTCAATTTAATTTGTTTAAATTTACTTTTAGCACTCACTGGACATACATTGAAAGTGTCACAAAACTTACAAGAAGGAGCGTAACATCATTTCGAAGAAAATAACAAGTTGTGCATGTTCTGATTCCCATCAACAATACACTCCCAATCACATCTTCTTATCACAAAAAATACTTTATCATAAATCTGACTCACATGCACATATTATATATAAAACCTAGATGACTCTGATGAATGATGGACAGTAATCCACGACTGAGAAACTGCTCACGACTCAATGAGGTTGTCTGAGGAAAATGCACTTAGACAGTAATTTCTGCACTTTTGCCAACATTTTCTCAGGACAGAATTTCTGTCTGCACTGCAGCGATCCAGAGAGCTAATATGACATTACTCATCCTTAGCTTCCTCATGTATTTCACATTTAAATCCTGCAAGAGTCCTGACACAGTCGTCCAAGCACTTTAGGGCTTGAGTCTACTGCGGAGACCGAGCAACTCAGCTTCACCTTTCCAATGCTGCCTTCCCCTCGGTGTATTTTAATACTTTTTCCTCACCAAATTTCACATGGTCTATGTTAAAGCTGAGAAGGAAGATTTTTTTTAACACGTGTTTGAGAGAGATATCAAGAGAGACAGCTGGAGGTGTATAGGCCCAACTGTAGCTTGAACTGCTGGCCCTCCTTGCAAAAGTCAACAGCTCTCAAACATGATACAGCTAAAACTTCAGTAGAGGACAAGTCACTATAATAATAATAATAATACTTAATATTTATAATACTAAAGAAATGGGAATTGTTCTTAATATTATTGTTATATTATTATTACATAAATTATTTTCATTCGTGACTTATTAAAATAACAATTTATGATTACGAATATTAGAACATTATTCATGATAAGAATAAAAAATGTAAAGCTAATCTAACGCTAAAAATCTATAACTAATCAACATTTGCATCAATAATGAATATACATTAATACTGAAACTAATAATGATTATTACCTTTATTAATGTCTGTAATGCACCATATCTTTGTTAAAATAATATTAAAAACAACAACATTTCATTTTATTTGCATAATCAACAACAGATAACAAACATTTATCAACAACTGCATTCTAATTATTATTATCGTTGTTGTTAGTAGTAGTATATATTACTAATATAATAATAGTAAAAATAATAATAATCATCCTCATTTAAATAATTAATTAATTGCTTAGTTATTCCTAAGTTAGTAATCATTTTGTTTGTTAATAATTATTTGTAAATGTGTTTGACTTTGTACCATAAAATTAAATATGTATATATTTAAATGAATTAATAATATAAATACTTATACGAATAATTAGTAGCACATATAAATAATATATTATTTATTAGCAACAAATGAGACTTTAAATCTTCAATAATAATAAACAATAAATAACACTTAAACTATTTACACATAAATATGAATAATACATAAACATTAAAATTATTAGTAACAATCTTAGTTATGTATAAATTCTCTAGAAGTTCATACAGTAGCTGGGACTCAGCAGTAATTCCTGGGTGAAACTAATAACAGAAAAATCTGTTTCAGGATGTGTCTGCTTGCTGTGCAAAAGGGGCTGTGCCCAGAAACTACTGAGACTTGAAGTGCATGTCTAATTGTATATGATTACTGTGCCTCAACCAATACTGAGGTAAAAATACTTTACATTTTGTGCAAAAGTGAGACTCTCACAATGCTGCATTTAAATACAGATTAAGAGAAAACCGAGTCTTTCGTCTATTTTTTTCTGCTTTGTCCGCCTAAAAGATGGCTGTCTGTGGGAAATTTGTGATGACCTGTGAAAGGCTCTACAGTCTTCTGTGTATTTATATCGCTTTGTCTGCTGTAAATGGATACTGTTGTCATTACCAAAACAATACAAATTATTCACAAATTTATCCTCAGTTAGAACTGCATTGTTGTTTGAAACAGTATCTCTGAATTGCAGGGTTGCACATTAGAGGTTCAATGCAGATGCAGACACATCACTCTTACGCAAGTAAAAATAACCTTTCATTGGGGTGGGGAGGGGCTCCTCATTGATGATTCATCATCGAATAACGAGGTGCCCTTTTTCTGCCATCTTAAAAATGGGGCCATATGCCAAATCATGCAAAACATATGGAATTTCCATTAATACAGCCAACCTTTTCAGCTACAGCCTGCGAGATATTCATCAAACAAAAGCCCAAAAGCTCTTAAACTAGTTTGGCTTGTGATGTGAAAAGCCAACACAGTAGAAGGGAACATCGTTTCAGGGTACAGACCAAGGTCAACTTATAGTGCATTGTGCCATTCTGCCAAACAAGGTCAGAACACTAGATAGTGATCTTCCAGGGAGAGATCGACAAAAAGCACTTATACTCACTGAATGCTTGCTTCTAACATAAAGGCACATGTTTCTAACCTCTTGTCCTTCACAAACTTATATGTTGCCAATTTACTATTCATTATCAGACGATTGAGAACTGGTTCACTCTACTACTAGTAAAATTAGATAATCAACTAGTCAACAATCATTTAAATGAACAATTAATCCTTAAATAGCACAATATCCAATTACTATTATTAAAATTTTTCATTGTAAATTATTTAAATGTAACAATTTAACTGCAACTTACAGTACATTGACACTGCAATTATTAATATGTTTTAAATATACCATGAATGTGTAAAAAATAATACTGAAATACTAAAAAGTTAAAATGATAACCAATATTATTCTTAAAACAAATAAAATATGTTAATATGTTAAATTTATTATAATTATGAAAAAAGTAATAGTATTTATATAGGTATTTAGGGTACAATTAAACATTAAGGTATGGAATTATTCATTAATATAAATGATTATAAATAAAAATCCTGAATCCTAAAATTTGATTGTAATTAGAATTTTTGTGCGTTTATTAATTTATTTTATTAATTAAATGTAGCATGTACCAAAAACATGTGAAAAATAATATTGATTATATATATATATATATATATACACACACAAGTATACACACACACACACACACACACACACACACATATACATATTATTATTATTATTTTTTACAACATCCTAATTTTAAGAATCAATTTGTAGGATCTTTTAGGCATTCATCATTTAAAATAAACAATTAATTGCTTACTTTAATACCACAATTATTATCAATGAATTGTTCACCAATGTAAGTATTATATTGGTCAATGACTGTGCTTGTAGTGTCTAGTTCATTATACATGGCCTTCAAACAGAGGTAAGTCAATGTATAATGCATTACAATTAAAATGCAAGGCGTGAAATGCTCTGGCACAGAAGGACCTTTGAGTAACAGCCTCACTGTAATTTTCGCTTAATTAGTTGAACACGTCCTGGAGTCAAAAACCAGGATGACTAAACATTGAGAGTGTCTCTTGAAGAAATTTTTCTGGCATGCGAAAGTCTGCCGCGTTAATTCTTTCCACCCTTGGGCTATAAAGGGGTCATGCCCAGCTTCGGTTATTAGACGTGTTGAGATGCGGTTGCAGCTGCTTAAAGACATCTCAAGAAGACTAGATGCTCAAAAGAAAAAAAAAATCTGACAAGAAACACACACACACACAGACACAAGCAAATGTGTGGCTAAAAGTTCTCATTAACGTATTAATTAAAAAAGTTAAGGGCATATGCCTCTTGTCAGGCTGTTATAAAACAGGACAAGACTTTAAGGAACGTCTGCAAGATGAAGAGCCAGTGAAATCTGCCCACAGGAGGTGATATTACGAATCTTGGCAGTGGATCAATACATCCCTGCCTGGTAGACCCTGGCCATCGAGTTTTCAGCGTAGCATCAGCCCAGCAAAGGCCACTGTAATGAGCTGAGCCATCCATTGGGCTCCTCCAAATTACCCCGCTGAGGTTCGTCTGGGGAATTAAACAGGAGAAGGAAGATGCCCCAAGGCAGAATTATGCTCGTTGGAGCTCTCAATCACCACACATTACCATCTAATAACGCAGACTCTGTCTCCTGAGAGCCACAGAAATGTGCCATTGCTCAGCAATTAAGCTCCGAGTTGTATACTGTTGACATACAGCTTTTGTTTTTCCCCCTATTTTGCCACCTCATTCCCAAGTGCCCCTTTCCCCTGGCGCTCCATGTCAAGACCACTGGGTAGACTCTGAACGGGACGTCTTGGACCATTGTGTTCTCCTAAAAAAAATAAATGTTGCACTTTTGACTCTTCACTTTAGTTGAATCATTCTCCAACATGCTGAGAAAGCATCAAGTTAGTTTGTAATATAAAAAAGCCTCAGAAGCATCAGTTTTGCCCAGGAGGTTGCTCCCAAATATCTTTTTTCTCCTATGCAACCACTGCACCCGAGCCAAAATGTAACATTCCAACTCATTTTCTCCTAAAATAATGCTCCAATCATTCACTTAAGAACTCATATCGCTGCATAAGGAAACACTGGGGACTGTGGAGAATGTCTGCTTTGAATTTGATGATTCTGCATCAGTGCTTTTCCGTTCCCATTAGAGTAGATTCATTTTAGCAAATGCTATTGAGCATATAACACCTAAGACTTGACCTTATGACCTACGGTCAATGGCACAAGACCTTTTAATTGGCTAACGCATTGTTCACGCATACAGGGATTTCAGGTCTGGCTGTTATGATCAGTTGTGTGGGCGTTCCTACTGCTGGACGCATGCTCTGATGTTAATAGCAGGCTTCACGTTTGATGCACTGCTGGTAAAAACGTCACATTTTGACATTAAACTGCTAATGCACAATGATGAAAGGGAAAATTCTTGTATATAATTTCCAGCAGTGCATAATGCATCATATCATATAAAGATAAAATCAAACTTGTCAAGTCAAACTTGCTTAGAATGTCTACAATTTCTAACACGACTTTCAGTGTGCGCTTTTATTATTAAATCTCCTTATGTTGGCAAAAACAAATCATAGAATAGTAAAATCCCTCTCAGTCACATTACAGTGTGATCTCATTATTCCTAGTTATTTAAGTAACATTTACACATACCTGTGTGTGTTTGGGTAGACACAGAAAACAAGAGATATACACATACTAGGAACATTCAAAGCAGCAACGTATTTATGTATACACCATTTTAGAGAGTTTAAACAACTAATTTAAATTAACCATCCATCCAGTAAATCAATTATTTTCTTGCGAAAACCTGTTGAATGTAAAGCATTCAGGCAAAGACTCTCATTCTGACGGCACCCATTCACTGCAGAGGATCCACTAGGGGGCAAGTGATGTATTGCTATTTTTTTTTCCAAATCTGCTCTGATGAAGAAGCAACCTGAAACCTAAAAGTGAAATTTTCATCAGTTTGTCAAAAGTGTCAAGAGTGGACAGGAACGAGAACAATGTGTTCAGAAAAATTATAAAAAAAGATAAAGAAAATGAAAAAAGGCAGTCTATTTTTAAAGTCACAAGCAATTTACTTGCCCTTTTTGTTCTATTATTCACAGACATACCAATCAGTACCAAAAGACTTTATTAAAAACATAGTTGAGAGAATCTTGACATCCTTTTTAGATATCAAATGCCTTTTTATCTTCATAATGACCTTTTACTTTCTGCAATGGGCATAATTGCATGCAAAGCATTAAACTGATTTGGGGAAATTCATGCCCTCTACTGACACTAGGGTTTTATCAGTAATTTAAAATGGAAAAACGGTGCCATTATTGCACACGTCCAAATTATCAGATCAAAGAGAGCATATCAAGCAGGTGTAGAAATGAGTCAAGATGTCGCTTCCCACCTTCGTTCTGGAACGCCAATCCGACATCTAGCCAAGTCGCCTACGCTCCAAAGGTTAATGCAGCAGGTCCATTTTGTCACTACAGCTTATGTGAGATGCACTGTTCTTTAAATAAAGTTGGTCGGAGTTGTTGTATTTCTGGCATTAGTTTGAGATTCTGTAAAAGTAAATAAATATTTCTTTTTATTATTCTGGCTCGGCTGAATTTTTTTTTGTCTACAAACTGTAGGAGGAAAAATAAAAAAACGATTTTATTTATCTACAGATAGAGCTGACACTGTTGAACAGAAGCAACCTTTTCTTTTTGCCATTCTTTATGTCCCGATGGAATATTGTGGTTTTTAAACCCTCAGGCAATGCTCCAGTATGTTGACCTCATCTATATCTGTTACTTCTGTAGAGAAGCGGTTCAGGACGTAGTCAGCGATAAGAGTTTCATTCTGCTTCACTCGATCACACTTCTGAAGCTCCTATTTTGATTTATGCTTTTTTGCATCCTAGAATTTATTTAAGGATTTTTTTTTAAGTATTCATAAAGCTGTGGTGTTGTTGCTCACATATTGATTGTCCAAGATGCCCTGGGGCGCCTTATGAGAATTTAAACAAGAAAATAGCTCAGGTGGAGGAAACTAGTTTATCGAAGTTTCTTCTAAAAAAAGGTACCAGCCTGGATTTGCATGCATAGAAATTCTGCTGCATATGCCAAAAACAGGAAGTACACAATATTCAATTGAGACAGAACTGTAAAGATTTTTGTACAAAAACTCACATAAACAAGAATCAAACAGAAATCACCACACAGATCAAGCGAAAAGCTGCCCATCTCTTTAACATCTTAATTATTTCTCCTAGACATCATCACCAAGAAAACACCAAGAGTCTCCTGTTTTTCAGAGAGAAAAAGACCCCCGTAGTCTCTCACATTTTTTCTGAGTTTCAAAAGCGATACAAAAATGTCACAAACTGTTCTTGGATTTGCCAAGATACCAACGTCTGTAATCAGTAGGCTTTTATGAACATAAACACACACAAAGACATTTTAAACCACCCTTTTCATTAAAAAATATATATATAGTATAATCCTAAAAAAGGCCGTTTGAAATCATAAACCGTTAAAATCAGATGACTTCAACACTACAAATACCTTATATCACCAAGACATGATCTTTAGAGGTGTAAAAACAGCACATCTAATGCACTGTAGGATATATTAGCTTAATCCAGGATTATTGTGCCTGTTTTGATGGTTAATCAAGCATTGGCTTATGCCATGGTGACATGGGTTTGCATAATACTTCAGACTTAACAAAGGAAGGCATTGAATTATCCAAATTGTAAAAAGGAAAGCACATAAGAGCCGTTCTCTGGCGTTTTTTCTAAGAGATATCAGATCAGAGCCACGCTGTACAATACAACTGAAGTTCTCTTCCTTAATGACACGTACACCCTTATCAAAATTCATTCATTACACATGATTAAAACACTGATCCTCTCATCCTTATTAAGATCTTAATTTGTTCGGCATGTTGAACATCTCTATTCTTTCTCGTAAAAAACTAGCCTCATTACTCAAAGAAGTGTCTATGACTATACTAACACATTAACAATCAGCCGTGAACCATGACTGCTTTATAATGGTAATAAAATGTGCAAATTTACAAAAGACAGAGAAATTTATGATCCATTAATGTTATGTGATCTCATATCATCCTATGTAATGTGCCTTCCTGCTTGACTTTCCTGTGAAATATTCATTTAGTTATACATGTATGCCTTTATTTATTTGAATGCTGCTACGTATTAACTAACGCCAATAATACCTTGTATGTGTGCCTAGTCAAAGTTACATTGCTTATTGCTTACTATTATCATTTGGTAAAAGCAAGCCAAACTTACAGTAAAAGATGCCAGTTTCTGGTTTTGCATTTGCACATATTAAGCTGCCCAATATAATATTTGACAGTGTTTGTTAATAAATTTCCATCACATATTTTTGTTTAGTTTTGTAAAAACGAACACGGATAAACTGTGTTGGATCAGCATCAGATGTAAGCACAAACCATGTGGTTGGACAAGCAATGAGTATATATGTACGTTATTTAATAAAATCCTTTGCACTGCATAATCCGGGGGTTTGCATGGTATAAGAAATGACTTTTCATCCTCAGCATATTTTATTTTTCAACTACAAATTACTGTAATATGTTTATGGCAGACAAGTAATTTGCACACATAACAGAGAGGATGCCGGGAAGATTAATACCCCACTTTATTTTAAGTGAAAATGCTTATTACCACAGAGACTGCCTGGGGAGAAACAGATACTCATCTTTCATTAAAACATCCACTGCTAAATGCACTGGGCCTACAGCTTTGCACAACATCCATGGACCTGAAAACACACTGGCTGTTGCTTTCTGAATGCGATCGATGTGATTATCTGGTTCAGTGCAAATGAACGACGCAATAACCAATGATAGCTGGCCTGCAAAACATAAGATCTCCTCAGACCAGATCTATTAAAAGCTCAGATACCTTAAAGGTACAGTGCACCCAAAATGTTTTATTTGCTGACTATTTACTTAAACCCATCCAAGATGTAGAGTGGTTTGTTTGTTTATCTAAACAGATTCGGATGAACCTTTGCAGTGAATGGGTGCCGTCGGAATTAAGAGTTCAAACAGCTGATGAAAACATCACAATAATCCACAAGTAATCTACAAATCATATAAATAATAAACAAATCATTTACTAACATGTTTTTAACCTCTGCTTCCAACAAATATATGAGCCCTCAATAAAAATGTTGCTTTCTTCAGTGAAAAGAATCAGGAGATAAATATGTTCACTGTTTAAAATCAAAGTGTGTAGACTACTCTTGGATTATTGTGATGTTTTACAGATGTTTGGACTCTCATACTGCAGAGGACACTGGTAAAAAACTGATTTAATGATACATTTCTGTTCTGATGGAGAAACAAATAGAACCTCATCTTGAATGGCCTGAGGGTGAGTTAATTTTAAGCAGGTATTTTGGGTGAACCATTCCTTTAATGAATTATTTGAGATCAGCCCAAGTAGATTATTAAATATTATTTAAAGTCCATTCATGCGTGTATCTTAAGCCACAAATTTAGACTTAGTCTGAAAAGCCTGTTAGTGAATGTCATGGTTATCAACATTTAATTCAATGCCACATAGAGCAAAAACATTGTAATACAGCAAAATATGAGGTTGAGGTGAGGTCAAATTAGCCTGAGCGCTCTGTATGCATAAACCAAATGTGTTAACTTTAAATACTACAATGTACAGTCAAAAAATCCCATGAGTGAAGCAATGTTTTTATCTCTCAGTGACCTCTAATAATAAATGCTGACTTCCAAGTCTAAAAGGGCTCACTTTTGCCATTACATAACTCTTCTCAAGTGCATCAAGTCATAGTGAGATGTCTCTTCTGGCAGTCAAAATGCTCAGTTTTAATTAGTAACAGATATCGCCCCCACAAATACCCAGCATTCCAATTTTCCACAAGAGAGTTTCTCTATCGGCAGAAACAGCCTTTTTTCAGACAGAAAGAGCTGCAGGAGATTG
Source organism: Enteromius viviparus (assembly GCA_032353835.1). Taxonomy (NCBI): domain Eukaryota; kingdom Metazoa; phylum Chordata; class Actinopteri; order Cypriniformes; family Cyprinidae; genus Enteromius; species Enteromius viviparus. The sequence continues at coordinate 12,036,279 of JAUCNO010000279.1, read as the reverse complement.
CTCAGTATCAGCTCGCAGGACTTCAAATATAACAGTGAATCTAAAGAAAGGGAAACTATTTCAATAGCCTACATAAAACCTAGATCTCGTCTCATTTGTAAACAGGTGATGATGCTAGTAAAGCAGACTGACAATCTTTATGTGTTCGCTGCTCTAATAAACTCCTTTTGATCTATACATGATTGTGTTATTGGTGATAAACAGATGTCATTTTGGTTTGTGTTGAATTACAAAAGGAAGGGAAAAAATGTTTCACTTGTATTTGTACTTGCTAGTTATTTTATACTCTTTACTGAAAAGTTGTTGTAAGGAAACTCAGTTTATAATCTAGTACTCTCTTTTTTTTTAATATCAACTCAGAATGAAGTACAGGAATAGAATTAACAACTGCTGCATGTAAATGAGCTGTAGACGAAGAAAAAAGGAAAAAACTGCTGTACTTTTTAGTTTTTCCTCAAGTCATAAAACATAAGGGCTGATTATGTTTATTCAATATGAAAATGCTCTAAAATACTCTTAAACGTTTACATAGATATACAATTATTAAAATGTATAATTAAAAATACAGCATATATTCCATTCCTCATCTGATTTTTTGTCCAATCAAATGCTCTTTAGAATATCCCATTCACCAACAAAAGACTAGCAAATAGTAACTTTTTTTTTTTGGTCTGATAAAACTACAGGCAATTTAATTTTGTCAAGCCATTTCAAGGCTTGAGTTACTGCAATTTGAAATACTGTTGTTAGTTTGTTTACATGTTTGTTCGTTTATTTTGCTGTTGTTTTTTCACATGTGGATGGAAAAAAACAAAATCTTGCCAATCAATACTTTTAGCAAGATAAATGGCAGTAGTTTTAAAATGGTCAACAAGCCAATGTGATAATATTGTTTTGGTAGCGGCATTGATTCATCAGTCGGTCTTACATTGATCTGTAATGCAATTTAAAACATGCAGCTCTGATCATTTGACCTTATCAGCAGCTCTGCTCATTGTAGGGGGCGAATTAAACTCATTACTGTTATGATACTCATACTGTCTCTTTATAATTTACAATGGAAAAATTTACAATGATATTGCCAGAATGACTAAATGTGTAATGGTATTAACAATATATTGGGTGTCAGAAATGTTTATTTAAAAATAAATAAATAAATAAAATAAAATTTAGTTTGCAAGTGCCATTTGTTAAGAATATTTGCATTAATTTTAATCTTTATAATATAGTATTTAAATATGTTTATAGTAGCACTGTCAAAAAATAAATCACGATTAATTACATCCAAAATAAACTTTTTTGTTTACCTATGTGTGTACTGTGTATATTTATTATGTATATATAAATACACACGCATACATCTATATGTTTAAGATAAATGTGTATAAAAAAGTTAAGATAAAATCTTTGTATATTAAATATATTTATATATAATTAATGTTTTA
>JAUCNO010000279.1:11997035-12015965 GCA_032353835.1 Enteromius viviparus | reverse complement strand
AATTATACTTTTACTTAAGTATATATTTTGCAGGGTAGTTGTACTTTTACTTAAGTACTAAACTTATGTACTTCCTCAACCACTGTATACATATATTAGAAATATATCTATAAATTGTAAATGTTTTATACCGATGCTTAATTGAATCAATCAGGAGTCATGTGTTCATGTGGAGGATGAGGAAAATGATCAGAGTGAAGCTCAGGAGTTTCTGGAAATCCTGAAGGAAAACATGAATCAGAATGAAGGTTGTGTATTTGTAATTTATTGTAGGTGTGATATACAGACATTATCTATACAGTATTCAGATTTTTGTTGTTGTTGTTAAGGACGACTAGATGACCAATATGTGATTCGTATAATGAGGGATAAACTCAGGAGTAAACCCTGTATGAACCAGGGCTTTGTTTTGGATGCTTTTCCGAAAACATACGAGCAGGCGAAGGAGTTATTTACTGGTGAGAAATATGGCAGTTTTAGGTGATATATTAACAAATTAAATCACGATTCCGATTAATTATACATGACTTTTGATTTGCTGCATGATTATTCAACAGGTGATAAAGAGCCTGAGGACTTGCAATCTAAACATGAGAAAAAGATCATCCCAGGTCTGTAATTAATTAATGTAAAGTATAATGTAGATTAGAAATGCCTTTTTCCTCCATAATAATTATTAGCCTTAAGATTTGAGTCTTGCTTGACTGATTTGAATCGTATAAAATTAATTTAGCTACACAAAGTGTTCAAAAGTTTAATAGATGTAAAAGGAATCTCTCAGACTCACCAAAACTTGAATTTATTTGATCAAATATACAGCAAAAACAGAAATATTATTACAGTTTATTATACCATTGGATTAATTTAATGCATAGATAAAAATATTAAGCTCTTCCTCAAGAAAAAAAAAGGCATTTAGCACTTTTTGCATGAATTTTACATAATGTGACTATTTTCAGTGAGATATATTTGTAGACAGATGAACTGAGAATATGACACCCACAGGTCATTTAAAGACATACTGTAACAGGTGGCTATAATCATTGCTATGGCACTAGTGACACAATCATCTGTCTTTTCTCCAGAGTTTGTGTTCTTTGTTGACGCCACTGATGTTTTTCTGAAAAACCGCGTTCTGAATCTACCCGAGACTGTTGTAGAAGGAACTTCCTACACTCCTGAACAGTTTGTTCGTCGCTTGGCCAATTTCAGAGAAAGAAATGTAGAGGATGAGTCTTTGCTGAACTACTTTGAAGATCTGGAGATTCATCCTGAGCACATAGGTAATGTTAAAGAAGTGAACCCAATCACATTTTAATGAAATGGAGTAAGTGCCATCTGTTGATCTAACCAAGATTGGTTCTGGAGGGCCGGTATCCTGCCGAGTTTAGCTCCAACCTTAATCAAACACACCTGAAGAAGCTAATCAAGGTGTTTCTTCACAAGACGTTAAGTGATGTGATTAAGTCATTACTGTGATGTTTTTATGAGCTGTTCAGACTCTCATTCTGACGGCACCCATTCACAAGTATTGTTTAAGTGTTCAAATATCTGTATATTTCCTTACTTCCCTTTTATTTCAGAGATTACAAGCAATGATGACAGTGAATACCTGCTGGTCATGGAGAAGATTTGCAAAAAGGTGGGCAAACCTAAGAACTATGGGATAATCTTAGAAGAGGTAGAGGAAGAAGAGCGGCGGCAAGCAGAACAGCAACTAAAAGAAAGGGCAGCACAAAGATCCGAGGCAGAGCGGCGGGAGGAAGAAGAGACTCGGCAGAGAGATCAGCGCTGGGGGGAATGGGTAAGAGCCTGCATTCAATCCTCTGATAACTACAGTGGATTCAGTGAATTTTTGGTTGTTAAATAAAGACACTAAACTCTTCTTGCCTATGTGTGTGTTTGTGTGATTTAAGAATCAGCAGCTTACGGAGGTGAGGAGACAAGAACATGACCTGTTAGAATCTCAGTCAGAAGTTTTAAGGAACTATCTGATGAAGGATGTGATGCCCACTCTTACCCAAGGGCTCATCGAATGCTGTAGAATTCGTCCGGATGACCCCATAGACTTCTTGGTAGGTTGGTCATCTCACATATAAATACTTATTAGATTTGATTGTTTTACTGAAAGGATTTTAAAATTGTAACTCTTTGTGTATTTCAGGCTGAGTACCTTCTCAAACATAATCCTGAAGGGTAGTAAAACATGGACAATTATTTGCCCTGGGCTTTCAACTGCAAGTATAACTTCTGTTGTGTATGAGGTTTATTTCAGTCTTAATGTTAATTAAAAATCTAAAACTTTAATAGTCTGTGTTTATGAATAGTGATTATACTGTAATGCTACAGTGAACAACTACAATGCAAATCAAATAGAAAACAAATGTCTTTCACTGTGTTTTTGTCTATCCATGGATTTAAAATATTAAAAGGTTGATAGAATGAAGCTGTTAATTGGAAGTTCATTTGTGGAAAGTATGTCCAACATGTCATGATTAGTCTGATTTGTCCTCTGCTTTCAAAGGATAAATGTTACAAATGGCAGGCAATTAACAGACCCTTTTAGCTAGCTTATAATTAACTTCATTAGGAAAATAAACAAAATACTGCACTTTAGGAAGTGCCGTAGCTCCTTCAGTTCACCTTTTAACATGATAATACATTAACATAGTACTAAGTTTCTTTGTTCTCAAATAGAAGAATATAACACTAAATAAAACAATGATACGAAGTGTGCAAGAGTCCAGCTTACAGTAGGCAATAACAGAACTCTCAAGATTTGAGAATTCATAGGGTAAATGGCAGCAGAAGGTGGCAATAAACAATAAACTGGGTGGGAATTTACAAGTCAAGTGCCACCATAATAGATGTACAGCTGCTAAGGACAAGATTGTGTATGACAAAGCACAGGTGCATGATGTTATGCAGAAATATTGGCTGTCTGTAATATGAATGGGCCCTGAGTGGAAACTGTTTATGAATCTGTTGATCAGCACTTTTGATGCAGAACAAACTTTTTTTGAATATCAGCTCTTTGGGTCTGTAAAAGATTCAGCAACTCAAACAGACAAGCATCAGTGGTGATAAGCTTCTATGACTTTTAAATGTATTCAAAATATAGCATTAGGAAAAATCATATGGTGCATATAACATGGAAATTGTATGGCCTGTTTTAAGGCCAAAATTCATTGTACTGTATTTGAGAATATGTTATTGTCTACTACTAAAATACTAAAATGTCTACTTAAAAATCAATATGTACTGTTTTATACAAGATTTTATTGACATACAGATCAAAAGATTTTTTATAATTGTATTATATTTTAAAATTATTGAATGCATCTTTGCTAAAAAAAAAGATCCCTGCCAGAAGTATTAATTATTAAGAATAAAAGTATTATTTTATTAATAAAAATATATATTTTTAAAAATCTGACTAAACACAAAAGTTTGGTAAGTTATACTGTTATACTCCTTTAAGACTTTAGCAGGTTGCTATACAGGTATTTACCACTAGATGGCACTCCTACCCGTGCAATACAACATATTTTTTTTCCTTTTGATTTCCCACCAGGGCCACTAAGATTGAGACAACCCGTTCGACCACATACTGCGGAAACATTTATGTATGTTAAACAGTTAGGCTGGAGATTATACTACAACTGAAAACTTCTAGATATATCAATAAGAATGCCCCTCCCCCCTCCCCCCCCAACCGCATTGAACTATACTTGCACCTTTTAGATACACCTATTGATATAATTACAAATAAATACAATACAAGAACAAAAATAAAAAATTGCGTTGTTGTTTTCGAAATGTTTATTTCAGCCTTTGATCATTTTAATGATAATTATACAGCAATGGAATAAATACAGTGCAAATCAAATAGAACACTGCATTTACCAACCTACGAACATATATCATTTATTCAGTTTTTTTTTTCTCACATTTTTATTTTCAACTGCTCAATAAAGCATACCTATTATTACAATCAAGAGCTAAATGTGTCAAATGTAAGTACAGAAGTGTGTTGAGTTGTGTTCACTTATGTCACTACATTGGAGGCCTGAGTATCTCTGGCTGTAAAGCAGTCAATCCAAAACCCTGTCTGCATGCGGGGGGGGGTTGTTGCTTAGGAACAGTTGTGTCTGTGTCTCAGTGGGGGTCTCCTTGTGAATATCATTATGTTCCCTTCAATCGACAAAAATGACACATTTTTATTGTCTGCCAATATTTATCATTGGCTGCACTTACTTGCAGTGCCTGAAAATGTCTTTTTATTGATTACAGGCAGAATCTGGGATTATAACTAACTTTGTATCAACATAATATTCTAGATATCTACAAAGAAAGATCTTTTCATGTTGTCAAACTACGAGAACATAAGCAAAAGTAAAATGCATGTTGGTTGTTTTGTTTAATATACCTTGTTTTTCCCCATAAAAAGCCTGGCAGGTCAAAAAAAGTATTCATTTTTACTACTTTAACCGAGTGAAAGAGTGAAAGAAAGAGAGATTGATCCATTTTCCCCTGCAACAATAGAGCAGAGAAAAGAACTCAAGATCATTTTGAACTTGCGAGATGTAATTGTACTGTATATGTTTTGTTGCTCACGAATGAAACAGACGGAGCGGGTGAGGCCAGAGGACGTGGCGATGAGCGGAAAGGTACCCAGCGAGTCTACATCCTGCGACTTATTGCGCGCAGGATCATGTTGACAGGAGTAAGGAGGAGATGCAGCCACACATACAGCAGGGATGCTGGGTGCCTAGGCCGGAAATTCATCAAAATGGGGGAACACCTCCAAGAAATGTGCGTCAGATGGTGTGTGCTCCTCTCGCATCGTCCCTTTGGAAAGTCAGTGAAATTTTCCAGTGATTGATGACGGTTAAGAAGGGGGTCAGTAAGAACAGTGTACATTAATAATAGAGTGGACTGTCCTCTATAATTGCTTATCTTATAGTCAAAATATGAAAATTATACATTTACACATTGTACAAGTTTTTTCAGCTTCTGATTGTGTTATCACAGGATGTGACTTATTAGCTTTAAGTGTGTATTAACTGTTTTGTGTTTCGTAAAGCTAAAATTCATTTTATATTTATTAATTAAAATGTATTTATTTTTGTATTTAGATTCAATTGTATTTTTATTGATGTATGTAATTTTTATTTATTTCACTTTTCACGTTTACTTTTATTAATTGTATTTAATAAAGCTATAATATATTGTATAATATATATTTATTACAGAATTTTTCATTTGTATTTACACACATACACTCACTTAAGGTAATAAGTCACATCCTGTGATAACAGTCAGAAGCTGAAAAGACTTAAATGTGTTAGTGTATAATTTGCATATTTTGATTTTAAGATTTAATTGTGACAACTTACCCCACACAGTACAGCAACATGTCACTCTTTTGGTTAAGTTTTTTCCTCACATTTTATTATGTTTAATATTTATTTATTTATTATAATTTATCTTTTTTTTGTATTTAAGTGTTTGTGCTCCACAGAAATTGACTTTTGGGGGGAAAGGGAAAAAAACTACACTGAGAAATATTCACACAATACAAATAAAATTTGTGACAACTAGCCCCAGTCTCCTCCTAAACAAAACTCTATTTATATAACATTGAAAACAAGCCTCCCGATAGCCTTCTGTCAATTGCAAGCAGGTGCTTACTAACAACTGTCCAATTTCTTGGGCTCCGACTGAAAAATGTTTGACATTTTATCTTTGAGTACAGCGGTACACGCCGCATCATTCCCAGCGTCTGTGCATCTGTTCCCAACATCCTTACGATCAGGTTTCAAAGTCTGTTTGTTCTAGAGCCAGGGTGGGTTGAAGCTGGCTGGGCGATGTTCGGCAGCGGAGTTGGTGAGATGGAAGCCTTTGTTAAAAACATCAGGTAGAGCGTGGGGGGGCTGTTGGCACAGCGGCGCTTGCCCCCATGCTGTTCTGTCAATCTGCCCCTGCCCCGTGCCGAGAGGAGGAGGGGGGCAGACACCAGGGGGGCCAATCCTCCATGAGACCCAAATCACGGCAGACGAGGAAAGATGGTCCCTGGCTAAATACAGTTATCCCCCCTCATCTGTCAATCAAGAAATCTTTGAGTAATTTGGGATTTGCCAAGAAAAGCATTCAAATCTCAGAGTGCGAATACTGTAAGTTTTTGATATGCAATGTGTATGGAACAATTCATCTTTCTGATGTTTCTTATTTTGGAAAGCCCTTTACTTATTCATTTTTAAATAAGAAATATTTTCAGCTTAGATGCAGTTTTTTTTATAGGTACACACCATTAATTGGTAATAAATTAATGGCATGTGTTAGAGAAATTAAATTGAACTTATTAAAAAAAACCCACAAGCCTATTTTTAGAGACCATAATTGCATACAGACTGTGGAAATGTTAGCGGAAATTTAAATCAAATATGCAAACTCAATCTCACCATTCAAACTCTCATTTATTGCAATTCAGAAAGGTTGTTTTTCATTTACCAAACATACTCTTAATTACCTTGAATTTAAAGACACGTGGCAGATGGTATTTAGTGCGAGTTTCACAAAAGACGCCTATGTTTTCAGATATAAAACCTTTTCATGTGCATCGGCAATGTAAACCCGAAAGAAAAAGCTTTTCGTCCTTTGTTGTTGGCTAGCGTTGACTAGCGCATGTAAACTAAGACCCGCGCAGAGGTAAATCCCAGCTTCTTAAATTTAACATATGTTCTCCTTCCCACACTTAGTGATTCTCTGCACTAGCAGTAAACGATACATGTGAGGGAGTTTGAGGCGCTCGCCGATGTCGTCTTGTCATCCAGACAACGATACGCTACATTAGCAGACGCAGGCAGGGAAGGGGCCTCATACATGAGTGTGAATATTAGGGGAGATGGAACCCGAGCAAACAGGATTTAGAGCACACCTCTGTATCAACACAGATTTAGTCAGCGTCACCCTCCGGGGACACAAGGAGAGATGGAGGGAGAGGCTTCTCTTCGTTTCGAGATGATTCACGTTGGGAGTGGGCTTGCAAAATTGCTTTATGGAAAGTGGAGGAAGCCTCGGCGGGAACATTAGGCAGGAAACAGCAGGAGGGCCACTGTTTCATTAGGGAGAGAGGCTTCGGCTTTATTACCGGGATTTGGAGTTTTATGGTTATCGTTATTTGCCATAGAATTATTATGCTTATATGTCTTCTAGTCAGCTGTTTGGGTGGGGAGCGGCTAGGTGGTCTCGGCGCAGTCACCCGGGTCTGGAGAAGCAGGCCGCAGAGCCGTATCCTTGGCTGTCGTTGCGTTCGTTGCACACAGTTCGGAGATCCTACTCAGCAACAACATCTGCGTTTGGACCAGGAAGTCCTCCTATGAATAGAGAGTGATAGAGTTGTAGCTTATTTATATTTAATGACATACGGACCTGTTTCTTCATCAATGCTCTATCTGACATGATTTTGGCATTAGCTTGCACAGAACTGACGTGCAGTGAGAAAAGAAAAACAATTGTTGCTCTGGTTGGCATGTTCAATTTGGTATTAAAGACAACGGAGGAAAATCATGGTTGTCTTGTGAGGTGCTGCTTCAGTTGCAGTCAGCTTTACCCCTACTGGGCCAAATTTGTCTTTAAAATCTAGTCGACGCAATAGGAATTTGAATCCAGATTTAAAGTGCGGCCAAAAAAGTTTGGCATAAATTGTTGCTTACGAATAGGAATTTGCAAGATCAAAAAGGTTTGCCACACTAATTTTGTTTATGTAAAAGAATTCCTGTGAACATTTTCTACAGGAATTTGTGCAATCGAGAGTTTCGTTTGAAAGCGAAAAATTTAGGCATGAATTTGTCTTGTCTATTGTTGCTTGACGAATTCCATCAATGCAGTAGGAATTTGGGCAATCTGGATTTTTGGATTAGGGCAAAAATGTTTGTTACGCAAATTTAATTTTCTGTTTTCTATTTTCAGTAGGAACTTGAACATTTGGGAATTTTACGTGAAGGTAAAAATGTCCACCATGCAGACTCCTCTCATATTCAAGTAAGTCATGAAGTTGGCGAGTCATTCTTTCATGAAATTCCATAAATCCAATAGGAATTTGCGCAATCTAGATTTTCATGTGAGGGCAAAAAAGTTTGCTATGCTAAATTCCTGCAATTTAAATTTCTATTGACATATTTCATTAAATCTTAAAGAGTTGGGAGTTACATCTGATGGTGAAAAAGTGTTGAAAAACCCCATGTTGATTTCACTTGTGTTCGAGTTAATCATGCGTATCAATAATTGACGAAATCCCTTCAAACTAAATAGAAATCGCAATCTGGATTTTTGGCAAAAAAGTTTTTTATACAAATTTCAAGCGATTTGAATTTCTATTATCATTTTCAATAGGACCTTGAAGCTGGTGTGAGGACGAAAGATTTTCAAATCGCTAATTTCCAAGTTGGTCATGCACATTCCTCACACTGACCAAAAGAAAGCTGCTTTGATAGAAAAGAGCTTCAGTGGAAGCTCGGCAGTGGACCTTTCTTGCTTACAAAATTTCGCTAATGTGACCGCACCTTTCCTCTTGATAAATTATCACCGGTATGATCACCTTCTCCAGTGTGATTCCTAATGGCGGCAAGGATGGGTCCTGCCTGGAAGCGGCGCCGTCTTGCGGTGCCAACCTTTCCGACCCCAGTGGAGCGCGGTGCTGCGGTGTACCGTGCAGGCTGCCCACCCTCCCTACCGGGCGGGCCGTCTGCAGCAGAGCAGTTAATAAAGAGATTGATTATCAGCCTGTCAGGAAGTGACAGTTGGACAGAGCCACTCCCCATGAATGACAGAGGGCACGCACCGCTCCCAGCAGCCAAGAGCGCCAGAACCAGCACCGCGCCACCAGCACCTCCACACCGTGCCAACCTTGCTGCGGGGAGGAAGAGCCCCACCGCGAGCACAGCCATCGCCTTCTGGAGCAGCAGCTACACGGCTGCTGACTTCACTTCCTGTGCCAGAGTCAGAGTTCAACGCCGCTGCCTGCAGCAGACTGACTGCCGGGTTCCCAACAACATACGTCAACTTTTTTTTTCATGAGCTGCAATTCATGCAAATATCTTATTTCTGCAACTTTGGATACTTTTACGTCAAGGATGAATTTTTAATAAAAGTTTACGTTTTTATTTTTATGAAGGTGACATTAAAACTATCTACAATTTTATTTAATTTTGTGACTTAATTGTTTTTCCTTGCCCGTTTCAGATTCAAATGCATAAAAAATATATAAATAATAATTATCTATAATTATAAGCATGACATAAGCATGAACAATTTCAATATTTAAACAAATTAAAGTTTTATCTGATTATCTGTTCGAGGAAATAAGTTCAGGCAGGTGTCATAGTTGATTGTAGGTTTACACTTCACTGTAATATTGCATGTTTTGCATTGTTGAGATTTATAGCGTAAAATTGTAGTGCTTTCTTGCCAGTTATGTGTTGGTATTAACTGTATACCTGATTTTGGTTAATGTAGTGTAGCAAAAAGTATGGTTTGCAAAAAAAAAAAAAAATCTTGAACAGCACAACTGTTTTGAATATTGATAAAAAGAAGAAATTTCTTAAGCACCAAATTAACATAAAATAATGATTTTTTAAGGATTGTGTGACACTGGCTGATCAAAAAGATCTCCATAAGAACAGTAAAATTGCATAATTGCATAATTTCTGGATAAATAAATGTATCCATGCCAATAGGTGTCAGTATAAAGTCCAAAAACATTGTCACATAGAACAATTAGCAATTTTAACTAAACTGATTTTGACACTTTGAAGAATTAATCAATGTTCTTGGATAGGTGATTTTAAACGTATTATCATTTAAATTATCTTTTTAGTTTTGTTTGTTCTTTTTTAGCTGATTATCTGTACACTTCAATGTATGGTGACCTCCACGAGTAAACAGAACTGTTGACCCACTCTGCCTGTTGGACTAGCTTGATTGTGAGACCATATGTTTCAATGCTCATGGATTAGCAACAGTGCATTAGAGAGGCAGAAGTGGCTTCCTTCTAATTAATGATTTAGCACCTCACAGGTACACACACACACAGTTCTACGCCTTATCCGGCCCTGCTTTGTCAGTCCCCCCAAATGAAGGGCTGTCTGCGCGCTGTGGCAATCTCATGACTGACTTTGTTTGAAGTCACTCTTGTCTGTCTCTTCGCTGGTGCGCCTGTCTGTTGGCCGCGTCCCCCTTTTTTAATGAAACAGAAGCGTTAATAGAATCACTGGGAAAAGCAGGTGATAAAAGTCGATCCGTCGAGCGCGCCTGTATCCTGAGTTGCGAGCGCACTGTTCAAACAGAGCATTGTTCAAAGACAATGCATGCAAAAGACACACGGGCTGCCGAAGGAATAAAAAAAAGAGAGGGAGAGAAAGGGAAATGGAAAATAAAGCTGCTCCCTGTCTTCAGCGAGATCAAAACAACTCCAAGGTAAAATATACAATGAAGGGCCCCCTGATCTGACCAGCATCTCAGATGAGAGGAGGATGCAGTCTTTCTGACATGTTACAGAGGGAGAGAGAGAGAGAGAGAGAGACAGAAAGCAAAATAAAGAGGCCTCACAAAAGTTTGAGATATTCAGGCCTTATGAATGCATTCATGGAACATTGTACATGCATTACAAATGTCAAATTAACGCCTGCTTGAGCCGAAATGATATTCCGAGCATATGAAATGACCCTCAAAGAGATGAAAAACATCCGAAATGGGAGGTAAACGCGCTTGCCTCGGTTCATTTCAGCCCTAATAAAGATATCGCGTCCCGGCCTGACAATACGAATGAATTTCGATCACATTCCGAGGCACGTTTTTTGAAACGTCACCCCAGGATATTTGCGATCCAGTGCTTTTTTTTCACCCGTCGACAGAGCGAGCTGTCATTTTATCATTGCGGGAAAAACAGAAGTCTCTTTCACACTTCATTGGCCATCGTGGAGATCAATACAGGCGCCGGTAAGAGGAATATCAGCTGGGGATGGTGCAGAAGTATCTGTAGAAACGGCACCGAGGAGAACGAAGCGAAAAAGAGGAGGAGTGAAGCTGCGTTAGAAGGCGACACAGATGGACAAGAGCCTTTATGGTGGCGGCTCCTGCTGGCATGGTGCCACCAGCCCCAGACTCCCTTTGTTTGCCAGGCTACTAAACTAATAGAGATAAAAGCAGGTTCCCGCTGGCCAGGAATTATAAAGTCATTAACGAATACAAATAAGGCTGAGAATGAAGGGGCAAGGAGAGGAGGCTTTCTCAGACCAGCTGAGTCTGAGAGGAGGGACGTGGTTTGGGGAAATCTGGCCGAGGTTGGACGTCTTGGAGTGTGTAAACAACCCTGCTTTCCTCTTCTGCTATTTGATGGTCTTCAAAAACATGGATTGCCCTCGAGTGAGACATCATACAACAGCATTTTTCTAATTATTGTACATGCATACATGTTATTATAATGAATTATACGGATTAAAATAATTTATATTTTCTAACTTCATATAGCTATTTTATAACAATCTTAAAAAATACAAATGTGGGTTAAGATTTAGTTTATGATTAAAATTATTTAAAAAAATAAAATCAAATGATATTCATATGAACAACAACTTATGAGATTAACTAGCAATTACCAGTCATTTTCAATAAATTCTGTACATGCACGTGACCCAGTCATAATGGTAAATTGTTTCTAATTTATAAAATTATTAAGTTTTTTAAGATTTATACATAATAAACATGTATGTATGATTTCTTAGGATAGGACAATATTTGCCTGAGATACAACTATTTGAAAATCTGAAATCTGAGAGTGCAAAAATATCAAAATAGTGAGAAATTTGCCGTTTTACGTTGTCCAAATTAAGTTCTTAGCAATGCATATTACTAATCAAAAAAGTTCTGATACATTTATGACAGATATAGATATTTTCTATCCATCTATACTTAGAAAACTTAATGCATCTATTTAAAAGTAAAATGAGTCACATTTGTTGAGTAAAAAAATAAGTAAAAATCAAAAAAATTTAACGGACGTGTCAGATTCTATTAAAGCAAAACGTAAACAAAATAATTATCTGGCAATCATAGCAATTCTTCTATCATTTCAGACAGATTATTACATATCAGTCCATACACAGCATTTTGTTTCATTATCTGGTCAAACAAGCATTCATTTCTAATTTTTTCACTTCAAATCTTTTAATTTCCTCTCTCCTTTTATCTGCACAATAGATCCTCAGCATGTCTTCTCTTCCCTCGTGTAATCTCAATATTATTTAAGGTAGCCATTGCACAATGGCTGTGAAAATGGGAGTCATTTAAGCCCTTCTCCCCAAGCAGTGGTCTTGGCAACTAAACTAGCTCATTTGTTCACTCTGCATTCCCTTGGACAGCCTTATAAATGGAGGCACTATCCAATTATTACAGGGGATAAAACTAGAGCTCCAGCAAACCATAGCAGAATCTATTACCAGCGAGAGTTTGTGTGTGTGTGTGTGTGTGTGTGTGAAAGAGAAAGGCTGTGCCCATATGCCTCACAAACTACTCCACACAGGGCAGGTGACACATCACAGAGACCTAAACACATGAATATTATTCAAAACTTGACGGCAACATGCTCCCTTATGATGTATCGCAATGAATCATTATGACGCTTAATCTTTAGGTTTACCTTAAACATTATCCCAAAATTATCCAAAAAGTTGCTGTACAGCTGGCTTAATATGATATTTGACATCTTTCAAGTTATATGCAGTACAGTAAAACTTACCTTAGTGTATTTGTTTGCACAAATATGAAGGGACTTTTGGGATTGAATAAGGAATCAATGCATTTTTGTATGAAGCTGGCTTTAAGTTGATATTCAGTGATGAAAAAGGGTTACTTTAGAAACTCTCTGATAATTGGCTTCTTAAAAGCATCTCATTTTTAACAATGTCACTGTGGCTGGTGGATGACAATTAATCTGTTTTCCAGTGTTTTCTTGGCATCTGTGCCAATTACTTTATATGCAAATATATGTAAATTACTCAGCATTTGAGGTGCCAGTAAAAACTATGCTTTTATTGTATATTATTTTTAATTCACGCAATACAATTGAAGTCTATTTTCAAAAACACTATTTTAAATCTTAAATAAATAAATAGCTGTTTAAATATATTTAAGGATGGGAAAGTAACAATTAAATGCATTAGTAAAACTAATATAGCAAGTAAGCTCTTACATATAGTTTAATACTTTTCAAATAATCATTTCAGACAACACAATCAGCTAATGCTCCGCAACAGAAATAACCTTTGAAACAATCGGACTTGCTTGCATCATTTCTTTGTTTACCACTATGACAATGAGAATTAGTCACTCCACGTATGAACGCAGTGCCAAACACATTTATTTCTCACTCGAACACTGCATTTTTACACTACCCATACATCCTATTTAAGTGCGTCCTGGATTTTGTATTTGTCACTGTGTCGGCACATTAATATTTTTTCTATTTCTTTTCTTTTTTTTCCCCCCTCTTCTTTGTTAGTGGGAAAGAGGATAATGACTTCACCGCTAAGTAAATGTTAATGAATGCACTTCGCCATCTGACTAGGTCTTTTCTCTTAACATAAATAGCTATAATTACCAACATATTCTCTCTCGCTCACTCTTTCTCTCTTTCTTCCTCACACACACACACACACACACACACACACTATGACCTGCATCAAAAGTGTGCTCTCTCTAGTGTCCTGTTTTAAGTTCATCTGCTTCTCCTCTCTGAAGGTAGATGTCACTGTTGCACACTAAATAGATCTGTAAAGTTCAGACTGAGAGATGATGGATGTACATTAGTATAGAGATACTGACGAATAAAAATAATACAATTGTGATCTTAAAATATATATATTAGCAAGTTGGACTTGACCAATGTTTACTAATGTCAGCAATACTTTAAACTACATGAAATAGAACCCCCCCCCCAACATTCATAAAAATAGACACCAGAAATATTTTAGCTGCATTAATGAGCTGTTTAATCTAATCTTGTCCTTGCAAATTAAGGTTCAAAATTCATTATTACTTTATTTAAATATGTGGTCTATTTGCTAGTTAATTATCAGCAAATCATCATGAATTAAATCAGTGTTTTGTTTTGTTTTTCAATAAAATAAATAAAGCTATTATTTTGCTTATTAATTTCTCTTACCAGTTTATCAATAATCAATAATTTAGTAAATGTAACATTTTTTAAATCTGTTGTCTATTTGTTATTTAAATCATTATTAATTAAATCAATGTGTGTGTGTGTGTGTTTTTTTTTAAAGCTGCCATAAAAGCCAAAGCTATTATTTTGCCTATTCATTTCTTCTACCAGTTCATCAGTAATAAAAACTTTTCTACTAAACCAACGCATATGTGTTCATAAATCCTGCTGTGCCTCCCCGAACTTAGTTATGCAACAGCAAAAAACAAAAATCACAAATATTTTGAGCTTTAAGTTCATTCTGAGCAAGACTGATAGACTGAAATGATCAAGTTTGTGTTTCACATTTGTGTGAAACTGCAAAAATAATTATTCGATTTAGCTTAACAACACATTTTCATAATTGCCACGTATTACTCATGAGGAGTACAATGAATGCGCAATCTGATAATTATAATAAGCATATTCATATCGGAAGTGCATCAGGCAAATGTGACATTGTGTCAAAATAAAAAGTTACAGCACTAAAGATGAGTGGCTGAGTTCTGAACATCATCATAAACATATTCAAATGCACGCACACACATGCACAGTGAATCACATGAATATATATCTCCTGTGTCAGTGCCGTA
Organism: Enteromius viviparus; assembly: GCA_032353835.1. Lineage (NCBI taxonomy): Eukaryota > Metazoa > Chordata > Actinopteri > Cypriniformes > Cyprinidae > Enteromius > Enteromius viviparus. Next base: position 12,001,112 of record JAUCNO010000279.1, on the reverse strand, counting down.
AAGGACGGCACCCAGCTCTGCGATCCGCAGCTCTCCCGGCTGATTCAAAAATGTATCTTTCAGGCGTTTATTATCAATTTGACTTTATCTTCTCTTTACCAGAGGTGTGAAATCTCAACCTCATACGTGTAATTAAGGTGGGCCGCGGTGCTTAAGAGAGGCTTGATTTGAAGCGATTACCAGAGGCGAGAGCTGAAAAGTACACCGCTGTGACCTCAGGGGCAGTCTGGAGAGTTGCTGGCTGAAGCCACGGCTAATTTAATTGATCTCCTCAGCTTTACATTTAAATATCATCACAGTGGCGATGAGCCCCAGATAGGCTTTGTTCTCGTGTGTGGCTGAGGAGAGATTATTCGCCGTGCAGATCTGACCTGATGGCTTCCCTCCCCACTAAACTCTTCTGTTTGTTCAGCCTAAGAGCGTGCGAGACATCGATCCGCCTGTTTGAAAAGATGCAGTAGGGTGATAGTGGTTTTGAACTGCTGTTGCAACACATGCCAATATGAATGTCACAGAGATGGTCTCTAAAACATGGGTTGTCCTGCGTCTTGACACAATACAACTAGTTCAAACTGCATTTTCTCTAACTTTTGTACATGAATTTATGTTTTGATATGAAGTGAGATTATATAAAATATTTATATTATTATATCATGTTATATTATATTATTTGATGTATTAATGTGTCCTATAGTGTGACAGAAAAAAAAAACACAGCACACATTAAAGATAACCCTCTCATGCTATTTGTGTGTTAAGATTTATTTTATACATATACATTGCTATCTCGCACCAATTTTTTATTTGTCAACTACTCATATCTATTTAATCAAATTTTATGTATATATATATATATATATATATATACACAGACACACACGTTTATTATATACAAAATGTAACAACAGAAAAATATATAATTCTAAAAATACATAAATTATATGAAGTAAATGGACTATGTCTCTTTAAAAATAGATTCATATATATATATAAACACTAAATAATGTTTGTAAAATAAATAAAGTATATGTATACAAATTATAAGTGTGTATACAGTATATATAAATATATACACACACAAAATAGCTTCCCTCTCCATTAAAACGTTCTTTTTGTTCAGCTTAAGAGAGTCATTGATTTGCCCGTTTGGAAAGATTGGGTAATTGTAGTTCTGAACTGTTGTTGCTCCAAGTGCAAATAAGATTGTAACTCTGAAAGAAGTATTGCCTATTGGGAACTTTCCCAAAAATAAAAGAGCCGAACTCCAAAAAGAAAGGCTCAAGTATGACAATGACGTCCAATCATTCAAAGGGAGAAGTATTGAAATTCCACATTAGAAGAAAGAGAGAGAAATTTAATAAAAGGACCAAGACATGGAAAAGAGGAAAGGAGAGAGGAAAACATACACTGCCGCTCGTGTAACTCTGGGTGTCCTCTCTGCCGGTCTTGCCTGTGCTGATTTTAATGAGTCATTTCGATGCATGCTATGAAGATTAGGTGCCGGTGACGGCACTGCGCCATCTGTAAGGTAGCCGAGCGGTCACAGTAATCCATCTCACGCTCTCTGTTGAGGATGGAGAGACGGCGGGACAAGGTCACCACAGGTGGAACCGTTAACACGGTGTCAGAACACAGACCGGAAACCTTTTCCGAGAAGCCCTTCTCAAAACCTCCAGGAGATTTGTTTTTATTTACCGCTTGCTGACTGCGCTTCAGATCAAAGACGAAAAACGAAGTGTTTTTCATTCTTTCACAATCACCGTGCATCAGCTTAGGGTCTGGGTGACCGGTTAGGATGAAATGTTATGAAAAGTTACAGCTTGAGCTCCTTTCAAAGCGCTAAACTAAACCTCAATGTATATATGGAGTGTTTTTCAGTCGCTAAGTGGTGTCAAGGATCTTTGAGCAAGCTGTAAATCAAGGGTGCACCTTGGCTATTTACAGCAAATTATACAGCATGAATGATTCAGTGATTAGAAACATTCTGGCATTCATTACTTTCGCAAGGTCTGAAGGACTTAAACACTGCTAGCTCTTCACACTGTACAAATGCCCAAAACCTTGAGAAAGACGGAGTGAATCACAGGAACAAATTTATTTCAAATATGTGCTTGGAGGGATATTAATAACACTTCATCCTTATTAGAAAGTGCTCAAGTTTTTGTTAGCAAGCTTGCTTTTAGACTGGCTGTTTCTTAATGTGGACGTGTCAAAGAAAAAGTCACTTTTACCCGCCTGTGTACATGCACTCCAAGTGAAAGGTTATTATTTTTTATTTATTTATTTATTTTTGTACAGCTGTGATTAAAAACATGAGGAAGAAGGTAAGACAACGGTGGAAGGAGCCGAAACCCTGACTGTCTGCGTAAATGCATACAAATTGCTGCTGATGAGGTCTTTACTGGGATGCTGTTTATCTCGTAATACCTCTAGTTTTAAAACAGCACACTGTCCCCGCTCTTCAGGTGTTCATTTGAATAGACCGAGCTGAATGAGTCTTTCTGTAATTGATCCCTGGGGACGGAGATGTCTAGGCCCACCGAATCCGCATTTCCCCCAATTACGGATGCCATCGCGCTCCACAAACAGAATCAGAGCGCACATCACAGTCTGAACTCTTCTGCTGCTGACACGACCTTACAAACATGAGCTGCCTTCACATGTATATATTTCTTTTATAAAATGTATATTTGTACATACTCGCACAATGCATTCATATGGAACTTTGGTTAAATAATACATAGAATTATTATACTTTATACATAACAATTAAAAGTTTGTGATAATATTTCTTTGAAGATATATATATGTATATGTGTGTATATATAAACACACACACACACAGTATATTATTGAAAATATAATATTAAACTTTCATTTATTTCTGTGATGGCAAAGCAGATTTTTTTTAGCAGGCAATTACAAGCTCCTTCAGAAATGACTCTAATATGCCGATTTGTGGCTCAAGAAATGTACTTTTTATTAGTGTGGTTAAAAACTGTAGTACTTTTTAACATTTACTGCCCATTTTGACCAATTGAATGCATTCTTATATTCATATATATATATATAGTGTATCTGTATATACAAAACTTTTACAAATTTTTCTCTTTACCTCCTAACTTTAATTTACAAATTTAATTAAATTATGATTATTTAATAGGGTCATATGATGCAATTTAAAATTGTCCTTAACTTTGGAGTGCTACATGCATAGATAAGATCCCTGAAGTTGCAAAGATTAACGTTTCAAGACAAAAGAGATATTCTTTATAAAATCTATGACTTGTCCACACCCCCCTAAAACGGCTTGCTTAAACACGCCCCCAATTTTCTATGTCACAGAGTGGGTTTATTTTCAAACACCACCTGAATGTTCACACAAAGAAAGAAGGCGGAACTATTCTTTTCGCTCTAGTGTTGCTGCTGGTTGCTGAACGCGCTGTGTGCTGTTGTGAAAGTGAAACCACTGGATGCAACAAATGTGTCGTTTGTAAGGTGTTTTATTGTTTTTGTGTCATAGCACTGGGACGCGGCATCACATTATGGTAAGGGGTGTAACATTTCCGCCACATGCTTACGGTATTTGGCCATTCACAGTGCACTGGATAGCTGGCCAATCAGAGCACACCTCGCTTTTTAGAATGATGAACTTTGTACAAATCGACAGGAAGCGGGCTTAGAGAAGAAACAAAAATGTAGAGTGTGTGGAAAATAAAGCCTTAAACCACATGAACACATTGCATTACACCACAATGCACTAAATAATGTTCTTTTTAGCAATCTCATATGGCCCATATAATAAGAAAAACTTTGTGCAGTAAAGTATATTAATGGACTGAATATGGACTATGTATAGACATATACACTCCTTATTTGAACGGACTTAACATGTCCAAAGACAGTGAAGACTTCTAAGAGAACTACAGTGCGATTGACATGTACTGTAGTCAGGGAGTGCAAACAGCTACACTAAAGTACCACTGAACACACCACAAGTATGTCTCTCTGTGGGGGGGGGGGGGGGGGGGGGGGGGGGGGGGGGGGGGGGGGGGGGGGGGGGGGGGGGGGGGGGGG
>JAUCNO010000279.1:11975663-11992599 GCA_032353835.1 Enteromius viviparus | reverse complement strand
AGATAGATAGATAGATAGATAGATAGATAGATAGATAGATAGATAGATAGATAGATAGATAGATAGATAGACAGATGGACAGATAGATAGATAGTCTTTTAAAAAATATATATTCTTAATTATTTTACAATGTATAAAAATGGATGCACAGAATCAATTTTAAAACTTTCAAATGATTTTTTGTCAACCTACTGGTGAGCCCTGATGATGTGTTCACAATCTTCACTCAGGAATATTACTAATAAAATGAACTGTCATGTTCCAAGCAGCAAAATATGTATTTGAGATCTCCACAAGATTTGTGTCCATTTTGTATTGCTGCCACAAACGCTTGTGCCACAGCTTCTAAAAAGCCTTTACATCAATTTGTTTTTCATATGCTCTTCCACAATCCCACACTCATCCCCCTTTTCAACCTCAAATGGAAAAGAGGATTGGAAAAAAACAACAACAACCTCTGCTTCCTGTGAAACTGTTGGTCGCACCTCTGACTACACTGACGGGGGAGAGTAAAGCCATTAAAATGACACGGAGACAGATCGTGTGTGACACTTCAAAGGGTCTGGAAAAAGCTGGAAAACTGAGCAGCGCAACCTCCTCATCCACCCTCCGGCGGGAAAGAGAGGAGAAAAAAAAACACAAAGCCGACAAGCACGCGCCGCATGGTCAACACAAGCACCCAGAGACTCCCGCGCTCTCCTCTCGGCCTCCCCCCAGACCCAAACACAGACTCGTCCCCCGCGACTACACGTCCAATGATTACACTATTCCCGCTCTCGCGCTCAGAGGGGCTAATTAATGCTTTAATATGCAAATGAGTGCCACAGTAAATTACACAGCTGGCAAATATGCCTGTTTTGCCCCCAAAACTACATCAGGAAATGAGCAAGACTACGTGTGGATTGTGAATGCAAAGAGACAGAAGGTTTATTTCGAAACTGCAAAGACAATTTCACCTCAAAGTTTTAATGGCAGAAGGGTAAAAGTTTATCTGCAAGATCTGAACAGGTTTAAACAGCGGACAGGGTTTTAAATGTAAGAAAGCCCAAATTTGCTTTGAATGGAACATCAATTAGACGCCATATTTAATTTAACACAAATGAAACAAGGCTTTAAGGGAAGGAGATATAGTCTGTTCAGTATGTTGTACAGTTGACAAAATACAAAAAAATTATAGATGTTGGGAATATTAGATTGACCTACAGTAAGACCTAATGTTTTTAACACAGTAGTGCAACATATTGCACTTTACAGGCTCTTGTTTGTTCACATGATGTTAAATACAGTGTCTAGTGTCTAAGCAGACTGGCTTCCACAACAAGATATTGGTGACAAGTGCTATTTTTTTCATGACAGTGAGAGCAGATGCAAAGAAACAGAGAGATGTGAGAGTGTGATTTGGTTTAGCTTTGATAAACATATGACACTTGACTGCTTTGCTATATACGGCTGTCGTTTTCATGCCCTACAACCATGTGAAGTTGATGGGAGAAGATTCTGTGAAAGTATCACTAAAATATGGAACTTGTTACTCACAAATTCCACTTCTCTAATTAAGGTATGAGGCCATATGGAACTTTAAAGATTTTTTTGCACACACTGGAGAGATAAAAGCAAAGAATACAAAATGTAGCTGTGGTGCACAGGTAGCACTTGCAATGGAACTTTATATGAATTTATGAATTTTATATTTGTTTAAAATAATAGCATTACAGCAGGCATATAAATGCATATAAAAGGGAAAAAAACATGTATAGTGGAAGCATGAAAAAACAGATCAGAGAGATTATATATATATATATATATATATATATATATATATATATATAAGATAAACTACTATTTAAAATAAAATTCACGTGTCTGTCTTGCAATTTTGTCAACAATTGAAATCATAGAACATCATCATTTTGACAAACCGTGGAAGTGGTATTCAATTAATCGCAGTAACTATTTTAAATATTCATGTTTTTTAATTATTAATCTTAATTGCCAAAAAATGAATGTCACAGATCTTGCATACTGTATGTACAACCCTATTACTACACGACTACATGACGACCCCATTAAAAGCTTAGCATTATTACAGTGAATATATGTTTTTATATAAGTTATAAGGTATAAATTTGGAGATAACTACAAAGCATTTTTTAATCCAACCAGCATTTTCAAAATATATTTAATTTAAAATCATTCTTACCAACCCAAAACTTTTGACTTGTAGTGTATATATGCTATTTTATTTAATTTTTTACTTAATGATTCACTTTTGTATTTTTTTTAATTCCATAAATGCATTAATACACCTTTGGTGAAAACCAATGGCATTTAAAGCATTTTTAAATCAAATTTGTTCTAAAATTTTAAATGAAAACAGCAATGCAGTGTGCTAGGATGAAGCCATGTACATATTCACAAAAGTATAACTTCAAAAACTGAGCTCTCTACAAGAGCATGTGTGTGTGTGTGTGTGTGTGTGTGTGTGTCTAAAACTCATCATAAGCAGCTCATCAGAGGTCCCATGAGCAGGACCTGCTCTCTGTCTGCTCACTCACTCAACTCTAGCCATCATAGAGTCAGACACCATGACCGACCACAAACACTAACCAACTCTTAGTTCCACTTGAAATCTGTCCCACAAGACCACCTGCCCCTCTGAAGCCCTACCTGCATCTCTAATGATCCTTAATGAGAGACAGCACAGCAACCTGACTATGCCATGCACAACATCAGTGACGTTGAGCCAACAGCAAAGGAAATAACACAATGTTATTGTTGCACATCATTGTCTTAAAGGGATATAGCTCACCAATACATTCTATTTTCATGTTTAAAACGTTACCCAAAACATGACAATATTTTAGGTGAAATAAAAAGACAAAAATTAGGCAACTGTTGGCAACAGCTCAGGTCTTGGAAGAGTTTGATGCAAATTATTGAACGTGTAAAGTTTGACCCTTAACTAAGAGTACCTTGCTAAAGAGATGGATAACATGGTCCCGAATTTCTGAACTTCCCTAATACTCCCACAATGAATATTTTAGATCAGTAAATAATTAATAATTAACACCAAACAGGCCACTGATCAAATAGATTTGGGCTTCAACAGACACGCCAAATCAGATGTTGTAAACAAAGACCCAAGGACCTACATTCCCTCCCTACCACCTTCCTCTCATTTTAATATGCGCATGTAAAATCGCGCCACGCACACACGCACACGTCCGCATACGCTTTCCTTTTGAAGAATGAAATTTTCGCTTTTCTCAGTCCCAGGGAATTTTACGAAACTGAATCAGAACACTTGATCTGACCACCCGCTGATTTCTGATGGAAAGATTTGCTTTTTAATACAATCGTCAGTCGTTCTGCCACGTTGTGCCTGGCCCAGACAAATCCCAGCAGTGTGTCTTCTTGTACTGCCACAGTGAAATGTCTCATTCTCCATCGGTTAAATACCACCCTGCTGTAATCTATCACGATGGAAATGTTAATAACACCGTCCTCTGTTTCAGCTGAGCTTAAATATGACACATTTATACACATTTAAGACAGATGGTGTGTTTTCTGGCCGTTTATCGATGGGAATATATTTCGAGATGCAGCTGATTGACGGGGGGAAAACATCTGAATCCAAACAAATGACTGACATAAAAAATAAAACAATCCGTTTCTAGCATTAGAGTCTGTTTTAAAGAGAGCATTCTGTCCTTTTCACGATTTTAATTAATGCTTTAATATGCAAATAAGATAAAATCCTGACAAACAGATGGCAAGTGAACTTTCTCTGTTCTGGCATGTTCTTAAGTTGCAGTTTAATTTTGAGCTTTTTTCAAGGCTTTTGCAACGAGGTGTGAAGCAGCAGCTCTAAGAGATCAGCAACATCTTGTATCTTTGACGGGAACTTCTGTCTTTGAGTCAAACTTGGTTAATAATGGAAACATGCTACTGGAATAAGTTTACTTGAACAACTTTACTATATTAATTGTAATAGAAAAATCCAACACCAGACCTCAATTGACAGGACGAAGCCTCCAAATCGTGTGTAAAGAAAGTAAATCAGTTTCCTTTGTTAGATACTAATTTATAAATATAGATTTAAATATCTATTAGTGCAAAAATATTTAAAATACGTCCCCCAACAGACAGAAAAATGCATATACACTCAACTGAAATGTATAAGATTTTTTCCATGATTTTTAAGATTGAATTTATTTTCATGATATTCCAGGCAAATCTTGATATTTTCAGGCAGACCCAAGGACCATCTGCGTGCAAAATTACTGTTGAGGTAAAGCAGACAACTGACCTTTTCCTCTTTCAGATGTTGGTCCAGATCCAGTCTGATGAGTGAACGGTTGATCTTTAGGGCCAACGACAGAGCCATGAGGCCCCCAGCAAGCACCTGGTTCTGCCGTAAATCCAATCGCTGGATCTGTGGACTCTCTGCGAGGATCTCAGCCAAAGTCACAGCACCTGGCACAATGAGTAGAAAGCACGGGCTTAGTTATAAGGTAAAACAGAAGGAAAAAAAGAGGTAATTTATAAAGAGTAGATGTGCCAAAAAAAATCAAAAAACAAACAAACATAATATTACGAACCCTACCCTCGCATGTTATTCCTATGGAGGCTAGGCCAAGTTGCAATAAAGAGCGATTGATCATGAGGGACTCCTTTAACGTGTGAATGCCTCTGTTCTCAAGGTTGTTTTTGCCAAGGTTCAACGTTTCAAGCGTTTTTAAGCGGGGCTGTGAAAAAAAGGAAAACAGGATGTTTAAGAAAACGCACACTGATGAGCTTGTTTTTAAATCACTTTTTAGAATTCAAAAGTGACCTTTTTCTGTGTATTTGAATCCAATTATGGATGGTGAATTCGTGTCACTTTGAGAGCTTTAAGTGTCACACGCCGCACCATGGCAATATATTGGCTCTCAAGAGCATATTAGCCGCGTCATTTATGAAGCACGATTAGCAGCCATATAAAGCAGGAGATAGCGGAGCACATGAGGGAAAAGCCATGTTGCATAACAGAACGTACACCATGCCAACTCGCTACACTCATTATTCTCACTTAGTCTCCTGCTTTAAATGATAAACCACAGACAGCTAAAAAAACAAGCTCAGAGATCAACTCACAGTTCATTTGCGTCACTGTTACAACACTCAAGCGTGTAAACACCCACACATATACATGCGCATAGACATTATAGGTATATGTATACAAAACCATAAAGCCCAGTCAAACATTCTGCGAAAGAAAAAAACTTGAGAAAATGTCATTGAAATGTAATTTCAAACGTAAAAACACTTCAACAGAATCTTTATCATATCATACATTTTAAGCTAGCAGGTATATTTTTTTTAACCTAGAAATATACTAATGCTCTAATTTAAAAGTTTTACCCAAAAATTTTAATTATACCATTTCCTTACCTTTATGTTAAAATCTATGTTATTATAATGTCTCTTTAAATAAATATATAAACGTACTTTTATTCAAATAAACAGAACAAAAGCAATTCTAATAATTATTATTGCTGCTATTATTATTCTTAATAATAATAATAATAATACTTTTTTGCTTCTAAGTTAGGCATAAATGAATAAAGTCTGCTAATTTTACAACAAACATTGCAAAGTATTGTTAACATAATAAATGTAGCAATTTAACTGAAGCAGCGTCATCTAACAGCCTGTGGTTGATAACTTCAGTCATCCGATTTCCAATTGGTCAGGCAAGGATCCGCTGAAAAATGTGGATAACATTGTGATTTAATTATGTTCTGCTGACATCAGAGAGTTGCGTGTCTGCCCAAATAACCCATTTATTCACTCTCTCTCTTCTTCTGCCTTTAAAGAAACCCCAGGAAAAAAAAGAAAGAAAGGTTAATAACAACCCTTCCTGTGTCATATTCGACACGACCAGCCATTGGACTAATTATATTCATTATGGCCGCATGGATGTCTACTTATCCTTCTTAATGACAGACCACATGAAAAAGCCCTCTAAACACATATCTATTATTTAATCAAACTGTTCCCATTTGGTACAGGCAAAATGGAATGAGCAGGCTTTATTTTTGGCCTGAATGAATTCTCTGTGAACACGCCAAAGGCCGAGAGAAGAGAAAGCAGGCCTTTAATTTGTAGCTTTTGATTTGAATCGCCATTCAGATGACAGAAAGGTACAGTTTATTCTGACAATCAGAGCTGCTGAAGAGGAATAGATATTATTAAGGATTAGAGATGAGCTTTCCAGTGAGGATGAGACAAGCCATTTCCTTTTGTTCTCTTCTCTTTTCTCTTTGTGTGTCAAACTCTGTCGTAGACCACAAAAAAAAGAGATATATCCAGTAGCTGTCGTGTTGACGGTTTGGGTACTTCCTCTCCAAAGGCAAGCAGGGGCCACATGCAGTGTCACTGTTCGACTTTAATCAAAGCCACGCTCGGATAAAATAGGAATGAATAAATAACTGAAAAAGTAACATACCGAGTGAAAATCATTGTATTTACTACTACGTGCACCCTGCAGTTTATTCTACAGGAACAGACCCACTCAAAAATGAAACTTCCTAGGAACACAAAAGGTGCACTTTCAAGTAAAGTCAATCAGGCAAGCTTACTGAAGCTATGTGATATTTATTTTAAGAAACTGAGTGAAATTTAATTGCTTTTTAGTAAAAATCCTGTGAATCGTTCTTACAGATCAGACCTTTTCAATCAATCGGTTGATCCAGTTCAGAAACCCAGTGTGAGTCAATCAATCTGATTCGCTTTACTGGCTTAGTGATAAAAATTTAGTAAATAAAAACATACATTTCCACATGTTAGTAGCAAATAGATATAGAAAAGACAAGATAAGACAAAAATGATATAGTGCATTTGCTTCTATTTGAAATGCTTGAAATCTCCAGTCTCGGTTAATTTCTTCCAAATTTCTCCATTTTTGTTGCACAGAAGACATGAGAGCATGGACATGATAATGGAACTTTCATATTTGGGGAAACACTGTGTGAAAAGCAGTTGTGAAAACGTTTCAGCAAATTACTGATGCACAATCTTCCAGATGTGTTACTTCTTAAACTTCCTCTGCTTTTTTAATCACACTCTGTAAGTCTAGAAGTGCTGCTGTAATGATTAAAATTGCACATATCTCTATTATCTCGCCCGAGAGAAAATCTCACCAGAACGTTCTGTAGATGGCTCATGCCAAGATGAGTGATGTGATTGTTACTCAGTATCAGCGTTCTCAAACCAGTCTTCTGAGAGCTCAAAGCATCACAAATTTCCTCCAAACCTGTGGAACAAAGAAAGATGACTACACAAGCTGAAATAAATCGTGCATTTTAACCACAAAAAAACTTTTCAACCGTGCACAATACATCCGCAAATGAAAAGGGCATACCTGAGTCAGACATGGTATTGTTGCTCAAGTCCAAGGTTTTAAGAGTGCTGTTATATTTGAGAAGGTCGCCAAGTTGCATGGAGTCCTGGTAGCCGTTGAGCTTGTTTTCAGAGAGGTAAAGCTCCTGTAAAGCGACGTTCCTTTTCAGAGCACCGACTAGGGCAAGAATTGAGAAAATCTTCAATAAGCATGGTGCTTTGTCCATGTCCACGATATGTGTGCCGAAGAACTCTGGCAAAGTGCAACAACAAAAGATGTCATGCAAAAAAAAATTAACGGATTGCTGTGAATGCCCACAGAGTTTCTTCCAAATGACAACAAAGGTTCATTGAAAGCTTCAAGGTTGTGTAGGACTAACTCCATTATCATTTTTATTTACATCGCTGTGATTATCATGGTCATCATTTTAATCGTCAACATCATTACATGTCCCTTTTAGGGCCAAAGAAGCTTTCATGGGCTTTTTGTCTGTGGCTTGTCAGAGCTGTCTGTCCAAATCAATGCGGCAGATTTGATCAGACCCTTTCGGTTGCATGCGGAATGCCAACATCGTCATCATACACAGTAGGAACCAAATAGGGGGATCGTTGAATTGATCGGAGAGACTCCACTGTGCGAGTCAGCGAGTCCCGCAATCAGGGCCCCACCGATCAATAGCAATGATCAGAAGCTGGGCGTCCTGCTGGGAAGAATGAGGGGGGCCGGCCGAGTGGCCCCAAATATCAAATGGATCCACATGCTGCTTAAAGAGACAGAGCCATGAAGACATAGGATGTGCCACTCCACTCCTCTGTCTCATTTAAGGTCATTTTACTTGGGTTCTGTTAATGGCATTTGTCTACAACATCATTACCCATTTCAGGGGCTCCCATTTTCATTAGTATGATGATTCAGTAGTGGCAATAAGCTCTTTATATGCATAGAATACCCTGATGAACAGAAAGGTGATCAAATTAAAAGCTGTGACTTTTGTCCTGTGTCCTTTTAAGGAGGCTAGCTTTACAGTGCCATGGGAAAGACTCCATCTCACAGTGAGCTGGCCGAAGTGTCCTGAACGGATCGGTGCAGCAATGTGTAAAGTGACAGGAAGAAGATTACGACATCTAATCCAAGCCCAGTCTAGCTGTTAGGGTCACTGGGCCAAAATCTGCCACTCCTCCCCTTGTCCTGCTTCATCTGTTCCTGCTGGCCAGGGCCACTCATGGAGAACGCTCATTTCAAACACATGTTATCTATACTAATACTGACATATTGCAGTATTCACACAAGAGCAAAGCAACTGATATTAGCACTTTCTTCATTGTTAGAAAAAATCTTTGTGAACATTAGGTGTGATTTTTGAAGATAACACGCCCTTCGGGACAGTATGTTGTGCTGTCGTGATATCATTAAAGAACTCTAAACTCCAACTGGAGTAAATGTACTTATGCAGTGGGAAATTTTGCGCAGCACTCACTAGACCAACACCAAGCCAAATGTCACAACAAAAGAAAAAAACATTTTGCCATCCTTATGATGAGGCACAGATTTAGTTTGCTGTATTTTTAGCCCACATTAATGCACATTTACTCACCATCAGACAATTTAAGCTGTAGATACATTTATTTCCTTATTAACAGATCTGGAGAAATTTAGCATTGCATCACCTGCACCCTCTGCAGTGAATGGGTGCCGTCAGAATGAGAGACCAAACAGCTGCTATAATCAGCACAATAATCCACACCACTCCAGTCCATTACTGTGGCGTTTTTATTAGTCGTTTGTCTGATTGTCACAATTCTCATTCCGATGGCACCTATTCACTGAATTTTTTTTCGGAGTGAAAAGTAATACAGTTGACCCCATTTCCCACAATGCACCTGTTAGCAACATTTGCATTTCACAGCACAGGGTCATATTCTCAGGCCCCTAGCACACAAACTTTCTTCCATTCTTAGGTCGCATGCACTTGAAGTGGATGGTGTGTGCTGGGCATACCAAGTGTGAAGAGAGGTTTGCCGCTCAGGCAGGTGTTTTCAAGGTGTAGCACTGTCAGCCTGCTGGTGAGAAGGGCTTTTGACAAGGCCTGCGCAGCGTAGTTCACCATAGGCAAGTTGCAAGCATCCAGCCTCCACAGGCATCCACTCTGAAGAGACCAGACAGCAAACCATCAGAGAGAGACACAGAGGCCTGGTTTTGCCCTCGCTGTGGACTGGCCTCTCTGTCTCACCCTCTCTCATCAAAAACCCACCCTGTCTACAAAAGCAGAAATGTCAAAACCGGAAAACAATTCTGACGGGAGGTTTCCAAAGATCTGCAGGCCATTCCGGAGCTTCATCCTTTAGTCCACCACTTCAAAAGTGTCCAGATTTTTTCTCCTCTCCCTTTCTTGGAAGATTTTGATTGATCTTGTATAATACTGCCTGAGAGCGTGCCTTTGGTTTTTACCATTGAAGTCCTCATCACCATGAGGTGTTGCCGTCTTTCATCTAGAGCGGTTGCTAAATGAACACATATTGTCAGGAGTTTTATGAGGACTATAATGATGTCCATTAAAATCAAAGTGTGAATGTGGCTTTATTCAGCAGTGCGGACATTTTCATCTTTGATGCATGGTAATTCATTGCTTCCAATTCAATTTGAATACCACTGCGAGGTATCGGTTCACACTTGATGACGCATTTAAAACATAAGGCGTGTTATAGAACTTAAAAAAATGAAGGCAGCTGTTTGCATAGATTTATTTTATTTTTATTTTTTTAGTTTAATCCATTTAGCCTACTTTTAAGATATCTAGATAGATAGATAGATAGATAGATAGATAGATAGATAGATAGATAGATAGATAGATAGATAGATAGATAGATAGATAGATAGCGAAGTTAAAAAAAGCATTAATACAGCCTTTCATTGTTTATGAAAAGGCTATATCTGTGAATCACAAAGTGATCCATTTAAATGCACAGCACTGACTAAAAAAAATCATTAATATGAGGACAATTGCCTGTAATTTAAACATTTTTCATGTGCAATGTGTGAATATTCAAATCTTACCTGTCGGAGGAGGTGTGACAGCGACAGCCAACCTGAGAATCCCATGCCTGAGTTTGAGGACACATCGAGGTGTGTAGCTGACTCGTAGTATAAAAACATATCTAGCAAAGATGATGCTCCCTTATGAGAGAAAATAAATCAATATCAAGTAAACAGAACCCTGACAAAAGAAATATTTTGGCATTTTAGAAATCGGAAACGAGCAAGACAACATTCCTTTTTTTTTCTTCTTTTTTTTGGCACGAATGTGGTTGATATAGTTTGGTAAACACAACTGCTGATTAATCAACAGGGTCAGAGTTCCAATTTATTCTCTGTTCATTCAAGGGATAATTCACGTTAAAAAAAAACCTAACTTTTTTTACTCACCTTTGAAGCATAAGTGTATGTAACTTTCTTCTTTCAGACGAACCAATCGGAGTTAAATTAAAAGCTGTCCAGACCCCTCCAAGACTTTGAATGGGTTTAAATTGGTGATAGCCATTAAATTTCGGAAGTCGTGAAATAATGTGCGTGTATTCTTAATTAAACGTCCCTCAAACAGCCCCGGGGGATGAAAGTCCCCCTGTAGTGAATCCATACATTTTTGTACGATAAATATCCACATTTTAAACTTAATAAGCACTTTTCTCCCACTCTGCTGTCTGTGGAAACCGGAAACAGTCCCGGCGGATATATGCATCACGCCTGCACCTCTGGGTAATGTAGTTTTAAATGAAACAACTGCTTCCAGTTTCCACAGTCAACAAAAGTGAGAGAAATTTCCTCATAAAGTTTGAAAGAGTTTGGATATTTATCATACAAAAACTACAGGAGGACTTTATTTTGGGTGAATTATCCCTTATATGTCTGAGTTTAGTGCAATTAGTAGGATTGTCTACGTTGAAACAATGGAAAATATGGGTGTCTGTTTCATGCAGTAACATACGACTAGCATGCAAATTCAGAAGTTACCAAAGGACCCTTTTCACCAACAGTTATTGACATCATAAATCTAGCAAACTATTGTTATTTTTGAGCTTATAACATGTAAATTAATTAATTAATTAATAACAATAGACCCTTTTCACAAGAACGTTTTTCTTATTTGTATTGTAAATGTATGCACATTTATAACACCATTCTTTGTATTATAATACCTTTGCATCACATTACAAAAAGATAGTTTATGTCAATGCGAGGGTGTTCAGAATTAAAATATATATATTTGTGGTACCATCCCATTTACTTCTATTCAAGTTTACCCAACTATGACGACTTCCGCTGCGGAGAAACCCGGAAACATGAAAAGGGTCCATACTGTACATTCATAGCACTGTTCCTTAGGTGTTTCTCATACACATGCAAAATGTACATCTTTCTTTTGACAAATAAAATTTTTGTTTTCCTTTCTTTTATTGATATCTTTTATTTCTTTTATTGTGGCAAATGAAAACTCAAAAAAAGTTGACAAAACTATGACATTTTAGGCTTTTAAAACCAAAAAATGGAAAAGGGTCCATTGAAATCATCAAACCAATACATTACTTGCATCATTCTATTGTACATATACAGTTTATTAAATAAAGGCAGCGGCTATAATGAACGGCCTATAGCAAATAGATTCAATGTGAAGTGAAAATAGGATATGTTCTTAGTGTTGAGCTACTTAAAGAAAATATAATTCAATCATTACTAGCCTATTTTATATATGTGTATTTTTGGTCAAGGTGGTAATATGCAGTCGTACAGCAGTCTGTAAAGCTTTACCAAAAACAAATAGGCAACAGTTCAAAAATTGACTTGTGGCCCAGCAATTGAACCAAGTTTGAAAACAGTCTTAAATGCAAATGTTCATATACTTACATTTTCCTCAAGCTCGGCCCCCTGCAGACTGATAAAATCAAATTGCACTGATTTCAGGATCTCTTCAAGAGATTCGCAGGAGCAATAATCTAACCGCTCACCTGGAAAAGCAATCAAAATGAAGATACCACTATTTAGACTTTGGGTGACCCTCTCTAAGCACATTTGCTGTGACAAATTTCTGGATAGACTAACACCAAACCAATACCTACTCTGCACAATCTCTGCCCCTCCATAGAGAGGCATATTAGACACTAACACACATAACACGATCATGTCTGATCCCCTCCCTTCAGTGGAGGAGACAATCAAAGAGCTTCTGATTATGCAGGAACAGATGACTTTTAAACAAAGCCCTGAGAAATACTTTGATGGCCACAGCAGTCCGTCTATATTAGACACGCGTTGCAAAGGCCCCCTTCCCCTCATAAACTCTTATCTTCCTGGTCGGGGAGAAGCCAGATCGCTCAGAGCTGCATGTTGGGGAGATAATAATTTATTCATCATTAGCATAATCATTTGTAATTTTTTTTAACAATAATCACTTAACTGTACCATAGGAAGGGGGGATCAGAAATCCCATTTTTCTAATCCCCTCTGCCATGTGCAGATAATGACACTGAGACTCGGAGTTAGATGGCATCAGTGTGTGACAGGGCGCAGGAAGCCAGAACATGCTGACCCGCACTTCAAGCTCACTTCTGCTGGTATCAATAACCGCTGTTTCAGTCATCAAAGGGACAGCAGTTTAATCCCAAACTAATGCCCTTCAGCATCCGCATGTACATTTCAATTAACAGGCTCGTCAAAGTTCTGATCTTATCAAAGCGTGGTAGCTCTAAAAAGTACATGCGGTTTGCTTAAACCACACTTCAGGGATAATGGGACTGCTACAGCTAGGCAGCATAAAATACGCATACAAAGCTGTATAAAATACATGCAATAAATATAAAAAATCAAAGACAAAACAGAAATCTGTTTTGGACTTTAGTAGAACAATAGGCAAAACTTACGATAATAGCACTCTAAAATATGTGATTCTGACTGGTCAAGCGCAATATTCAGCAGAACAATGTTTTTTAATAGTCGCCATCATCAAACCTTTCAATGACTGAATCTGGTCAAAACACTTTTGTGGTAGTTTGTAACTATTTTACGTTATTCGAAACTGTGACTAATTTCTCATTTATTTTCTTACTCTAATTTTGATTATTTTTTCCTCTACGTTCCGCAGAAATCAAAACGGACAAATTCGCCAACTCAAATTTTTATTCAAACACAATTGCCTCCATCTTGCATTTTACTTATTCACTGCAGCCAAGATTAACTAGAGGTATTCATTATGAATATTATTATGTAATACTCTTGCCAAGTCAGTTGTTTTGTGTATTTAAATTAGGGCTGCGATGATTCATTTCGATTAATCGTGATTAATCACATTCAAAATAAAAGTTTATGTTTACATAATATATGTGTGTGTGTGTGTGCTGTGTATATCTATTGTATATATAAATATACACACATACATGTAGACATGTACACAGGACACACACACAATGTAAACATAAACTTTCATGATTAACCGGGATTAATCGATTAATCGCTTTTTTTTAGAGGAAGCTAAATTCACAACTTGATTTCAGTGCATTTATATTTAAGCATTCTCTAAAACATTTAAACATTTTCTGAACCAATAAAGCAAATTTGGGCCAGTGCTATTAATCTGGGACTTTTCCTTAGATTTAAACTACTGATTGAGACGAGTCACTGTGTAGGAATTCTCATTTCTCCCATATCTTGTTTTTATATGAAAGGGAAATATTCTGGGGGCAGTGTTTTAAATTTCTTGTGCTTTGTTTACAACTCTGAGTGAATGAAACCAGTTGGCTGCATGTTCTTATGGCCCCATAATTTCCATAGATTCTTAAAACAAATACACTTATACGTGATTCCACATTTTAGCGCAGCACAAAAGGGCAAATTACCCGAGTTTTACAACTGAAGCAAAGATAAACAAAACATCTGATTGCTAAAATGCATGTTTGAACCTTCCATTATGTTGTCACAGTTGGTGTGCATCTCCTCCCAGAGTTGTGTCTATGAATTTGAAAGATTTTCTGTTTGTTTTAGGATAGCGCAGTAGAGCGTTTACAGCAGGTCAGACTAGTGATGCCAAATGCGTGCTGATGAAAAGATGAATAAAGCTGGAATACCTGGACGGATGAAGGGATGAGCGTCTCAGGTGAAATGAGCGGGGGGGATTTTTCTGGTGGTGTTTAGCTTTGAAAAACCAATAACGCTGTTTAAGGGGGATAGCAAAAATAATAAATAGTGCACTTACCTGACAGGTCAAAACACCTGGCTCTGTCAGTAACACAAGTAATTTGCTGTATGAAAAAGAGAAAGACATATCAAATGACAGATTTCTGTACTCATGGTTTCAATATTGACTATTTCAAAATACATGAGCAAAATAAGTCATTTTTAAAATAGTTTAAAAGGACATAGAAGTTTCAAAATGCTCATTGCAATATGTTTTCTGATTAAAAATCACATTACATACAGAGTTCACTTGTTTGCGTTTAACACAAAAGCAATTGTACCGTCACTAATGTACCTCAAACGTAACGTAATCATCAGCGTTTGAAAGTGACACCACACAGTTTATGTTGATTTCAAGTACGTCACAGCGCAGATCATTTGAGCTCAATCTGGCAATCTAGCCGCTAGACTGTAGCTAGCAGATGGCAGTTAGCATCTATCAGGCAACGGCCTGATGAAGTCCCTCAGTCAACCTGCTGTAAACACGAGCAGGACGTCATATGGGATTTTGCGTTCAGAGCGAAACAAATTAAGCATCGCAATGTGCTAACGAACACTCGGTTTTATAGTATTCCGAAAGAAAAGTCTCGACAAGGCTGACTTAAGGCCATGGTTTTGTACCTCTCTTTCTTTGTCTGATGTTTTCCATCTTAATAAATGTGGAAAGTTCTGAAGCCCTTCGCTGCTAAGCAATGTTCTGTGCTGTGTATTGAGGAAAATGAAATGACAAAGTACAAAATGCATTGATGTGTCAGGAGGGAGAGGACAAAATGAAGTGATAAAAAGAGCTTTACTTCCTCCAGGCAGAACGGGACACAGCTTATAAACTTGACTTCCACAGACGGCATCTCAAGTGCATTTCCAATTCTTCACTCAAAGACTCCTGGAGACCCACTCCAGCGCTCTGCAGTCTGGGTGGCTTTGTATTAGCAACTGTTTGAGAGCATATATTTCTCCTTTTTTCCTCATTTAATTAGTTGAAAAAATTATTTCGAAACATTTTATACAGTAAAAGCTCTCAGGGATTAAAATCAACCGCACATTTTCCTTTCAGCATCTTTTCTGCAATAAAGGATAAATTATTTAAAATAACACGACCTTTTATCTCACACCCTTTGAAGGCAGCAAATTAAAAATGTAAATTGGGATCTAATTAATATGCAAATATATTCATTCCCAGTTAACAATTAGCAATTAAACCTGCAGTGTCTAGAAAGAGCATAGACAAAATTAATAACTTAATTTATCATTAACAAAATGAAAATGTACACAATTTTTTTCGTTTTAAAATTGTTACGCTGTCTCCCTGCCTCTTCATCAGCACCAGGGTTGGGGAAAGAGGAAGAAGATGGAAAAAAAAAGACATTTAATAGAACAATTTGGTGCTTGTCATAGAAAATGATAAATAACTAGCCTCAAAAACAACATGATTGGCTACATGGATGGTGACTGCAGCGTTGCATCTCCAGACGGCTGGCAAGGAAATAAACATGCCTATTTCATGCAGTAAAGAAAGAAATCACTGCGAATCCTCACAGTCTTGAGGGTGCGGTGGACATTAAAGATTAAAAGTGGGAAAGTTATTTATACTCTACGGTGTTTAGATGTGAGAGATTGTGAAATTCCACTCCGTATTTGGGGGGGAGGACAGTTATTTCACTTCAGACACTCTGTGGCTTTCTGATGAATGTTCAGTGCTCACAGCTAAGCAGCTCGACAGAGTCAGGCTGGGAGCAAGGATGTTTTTGGGGAGCTCTGCAGCGCTGCATTCGCTCTAATGGGAGGACGATTCAGTCTGAAATACAAACTTCTCACAAAATCTACGCCTTATCCTGCAGGGAGATGTGAAATGCTGAATCGTTTGATGATGCTTCTGAGGCGAGCACTCATACTGTATGGGGCGCTTCTGTAAGTCTTTTCTCTTTGTTATTTTCTGATTCTACAATTGCCACCACCTCCGACAGGATTTGCACATCAGTGGCGGTGACACTTCAACAAACGTTACTCATTTACAAGCCCCTGGGATAGTAACTCATATCAAGAAGTTTCTGTGTGTTCTGAGGCGGAGTGGACATGGAAAACTTTGAACGAGAAACTTCTAGACCAATGCTAAACAAAGAATAATGAGAATGAATAATAATAGTAATGCTTTAATGGAATAGTTTAGATAGATTTTTAAATAGATTTTATTTTACCCCATTTCTAAATGATTCGTAAACGACTGGGGTGAAGCAGTTCGAAGACTCGGTTTGTGTAAACCCCTCCCTCCCGCGAGCCCTCACTGTGATTGGTCAGATGGCGCAGTCCTGTATGATTGGTCTACCGCTACAG
>JAUCNO010000279.1:11927475-11948490 GCA_032353835.1 Enteromius viviparus | reverse complement strand
TATATATTTTTTTTTTTTTTTTTTTTTTTTTTTTTTACAGAAAAATTTACCATCCAAGTTTCATTAAAATAACACATTCTGAATATTGCAGTTACATTACATTATAATAAATATTGACTTTTTAAATCACCATTGAGAAAAAAACTGTAAAACATCTATATGCATTATGGTAATGAGAAATATAATATGCGTAATATTCATGGGAATATTGTCACAATGCTTAAAGCCTCAAAGGAAACTTAAAGAGTTTACTTTGATTTGCCTTTATCTTTCACAAGATGACTTTATTCCTTTTTTTAAACAACAATAGTCTTAAGGCACCCAACCCTCATGGTTGTAGTTTCAAATATTCACCTCCACAATTTTAGTTCACATCCAGAATAAGTGGTCTGTTCCTCTTTTTTCTTCTTCTTCCTTTTTAAATGTTGTGTTTTCCATTTCTTTAATACGTTTCTTTTACATAAGCACCTTACATGCTCCTTTTGTGGATGAATGTCTTGATTTATATAGTCATGCTCTCTCTTTCCTCTGCTCCCTCCCCTCCTCTGTGTGCACCTTGCACGGGATGGCGTGAAGTTATTGTAATTTAGCAATGATTTGTCACTGTCATCCTCCAGGTTCCCGCTGTACCCTGAGACCGCAGTTGGGCCCCTTTCCGGCAGGGGTGTTATGGGGACTCCCACGTCATCTATACGGGGAGCCCCGTTAATAAGGGTTAAATCTAGCTAATTGTAATCCAATTAATAACAGACACAATGATCTAGCGTCCGTTTGTTATTTGAGGACCCAGCTGAAACACTTTGGAGGGTTCACGCCCCCCGCAGGGTTCGCCCCGCCATTGTCGGCATACTCAGTATGCAAGGCTAGTTTTTATTAAGCCCATTGACTGGCGGCCAACGGTAGGCTGCGATGCCAGTGTCCCTCTCCGGTGCGTCTCTGTTCTTCAAAGCGGACAGCTTAATGGCAAACCTGGTGTTATTATCCTTACCATATTTCTTCCAATTACCCCTGTAATCTCTCTCTTTCTTTACATTCCAATTTAGTACAGTAAATCACGAAAAGCGGACTTTTATTGTCAATGATATATGCTGTAGTACTGAGTGAGAGAAAAATAGGAGAGTGAACCTATTTGTGTTTATAGCTTTAGAGGGAAGGAGATAAATGACCTGGCTTTTTTTATTTAGTTTTAATGAAGAAGGGATTGAGGGACTCCCTGTCCCGGTGGCATTAATGTGATTTTTCCCTCTCCAAAGAAGCGCCTGCCTGTCCTCGCATTTGTTTGTGACCTAGTTGCGCTGGTCTCCGGAAAGGACATCCGGCTTTGTTTGCGTGAACATCCAGTGTCCTCCATGCTCATAAACACACTAATGGGTTTTTCACAGCGGCAGCTGGACAGGGGTGGAGAAGGAGCGAGCACTTACAGTAAACGATCAGTGTCCCTCGATATTAAACGTCCCTCCGGCCACTAGGCTAAACGATGGTTCCATTTAGACCCTCCCCAAAGCACCCTCCTACCCACTTATAAAGCCCCCGCCTCCACCGTCTCCGGCTCCCGTACAAGGCGGCACCAAACAATATTAGCCGAGCCACCTTATGCTCTCCACATGAGTCCCTTCAATCGTTCAGCGTTAATTGGATACTCAGTCCCCAATTAAGTTCTTGGCCCAAAAGGAGAGCATGAAAAAACAAGACAGGTTTAGCTCCCTTCTGTGGGACTTCATTAGATGGCTACTGCTGCAACATCCTTGGGGAGAGAGAGGACAGTGTCGTGTGCGCAGACACACACACACACACGGTAAACACAATAGACCGGTGACACGGCTCGAGCGAAGGGGCTTCAGCGTTGGGAGAGTGAGGCTGGAGAGAAGTTAATTACACACTGTGTTTCTCACTCATGTGGAAATATTTGGAATTCATTAGCAAAATCAATATGCCTTCGATATCCATGTAGAAACATAGAGTGTGTGTTGTAGTGTTAAAGGAATCGTTCGTTTGAATATAGAACTTCTGTCATCCTTTACTTACCCCCATAACTTTCTAAACCTGTGATTTCTCTTTTTCAGTACAATTCAACTGAATAAGGATCGAAAAACATTTTCAGGCACCAGATGACAAAAAAGACTCATAAAGTGCTAAATGCGTCTGTTAAAATAGAAATGATTAGTATATATTAGGTATTTTGAGCACCTACCCTCACCCCTACACAGAACATAACCACTTCTCAAAAATATAAAATGCATAATAAGCAGATAATAGTGATGCACAAGGCACTTCACCAGGATTCAGTTTTTGACACATTGAGAACGAGAATGTGTTGCAGATTCCAAGTCTTCTGGGGCCAGTTGCATAAACATAGCCACTATGTTAAAGGGGGTAGTTCACCAAAAAATTAAAATTACCCCTTTTTCTGCTTTGCTGTGAACAAAACTTATTATTCTTACTGTATGCCTACATCATTCTCCGTCACTTTTTCCATGAGCACATAAACGACAGCGTTTTAAATCTGGATATTTTCAAATAAGAATATTTTTCTTTCACAAACTGAAGCATCACTTCACAAGGACTTTACTAAGCCACTGTAGCCATGTGGAGTACTTTTTATAATGGATGGATGCACCTTAGGCTTTAAAATATCAGCCTTCGTTCACTGACATTATAAAGCTTGGAAAAGCCAGGGTATTTTTTTATATAACTCTGACGGCATTTGTCTAAAAGAAGAAAGTCATACACCTGGGTTGGCTTGAGTAAATCATAGGTTAATTTTATTTATTGAATGAAAAAGAACTAGCAGTTTAGGTAGCATATTAATGAACTTTTATTCTTTTAAATTATTATTTTTGTTGATTCTGCTGATCCTGTTTTAAAAAACTGGTCTGAATGATTCGTTCACAGATTTGGTTCTCACTGACTAAGTGATTTGGTTGCAACAGCTAACAACTAATCTCTTACCGAACAAAAAAGTGACTGAAATTTTTATATTTCTAACACAAAACTATCATATGGCTTTGTAAAATATCAGCTGTAGTTGTTTCTTGGATTACTTTTATTATACGGATTACATTGTTTTGATGGCCCCCTTTTAGAAATTCAGTTTTCTATAAATAACTACCCAACATGTCAACCAGTATTATTGGGTAACTGTAACTAGTAAATGTTAGGGTCAGTAAAATAAGTTTACACACACTCTCGAAGTTGCTTCCTGTCAACAGAATAATTTCTAAAGGGCACCATCAAAGTAAAGTGTTACCATTATACTTTAATTGCTTGAAAAAAGTTTCAAAACCTCGCTTAGTCATTATAACTGCATGTAAAAGTATGACAAGTACATTAATCAAAATGTATTTTTAGTTGCACAGAAGAAAGTCCGTAAAAGTCCGTTGATCTTTAGTGAACTTTCCTTTTAAATGCATGTTGAATTTGCCCTCTGTGGATGGAAATGTGGCCTCAAACCAGTTCGCTTGTGTTTACCGCCTCTCTATTTTGCTCTCGCATCCCCCTCCCTCTGTCTCTCTTTGCAAAAATGAGGTTGTAGTTTACTCATAAATTCATCAGGCGCAAGGTTTGCACGTAACAATTTGTGACTCGCGTGTCTTTTCATTTTAAGGATAGTTGGACACGGACACCGCCGCAAAACAGCATGCTGTATACTGTAATGAAGTAGATTTTTTTAATGTTGCTGCCACACAGGATAAAAGGCAGGCTAATCACAAAGACCAGCCCACCCCCCAATCAGTTGCTATTTATTTTGACTGGAAGCTCCAGCTAAAAGTGATGGCAGTGAGTATGAAGCGTTTCAGTCGAATCAGAGCTCACTAGATGTTGATTTTGTGTTTGCGTGCGTATGGCAATGTTAAATTCCTCGCTGAATGATGAAATGCCATGTGTTCTTTGTTCGGATAAGTACTGCATCATAACCTCTTTTTTACGGGTACTGAAATATCTATTAACACGATGGCTGTTGTTCCCTATGGTTGACATGGAAAAAGTTATCAGGGTAATGTTAAGTTTTAATGCATCTATAAATTTACAATTAGATGGGTTCTTAGCGGTGGATAGTGCCGTCTTCTCCAGACTGTTTTTCCACAGGGTGGTGATAGCATGTTGGTGTTGTCCTGAAGCTTGCCTAAAGACTGCCTTAAGGGGAACTCCTCAGAGGAGTCCATGAGCCTACTGAACTTCCCTCCCTTCCCTTCTCTTCAGCCAATCAGCTGCCAGTAACCGCGCAAGCCCGGTTAACCGCTTTGGAAGATGTTTCTCTGAAATGTAGGTAGACATACGAGTGGGTGTATTTGCTCGGCTTTAGGGTTAGGGTTAGTGATGTGAATGTTAATGAAGTGAAAATGCAGGAAAGCACATTTGCACAGGGGAATAGAAATCGTTAACCATATTATCCTTTTAGATTTTATTGTTTTAGAATTATTTCAAGTTCAAAACAAGTTAAGCTCTGTCGACAACTTCTGTGGCATGCTATCGATTACCACAGACAATCATTTTGACTCATCCCTGAGTCTGTAAAAGCAAACAACTGGATTTATAGTAATGCCACTTACAATTAAAGTATACTGGGACGACTGTTTGCATTGTTTAAACCGTGTTTGTTAATTAAAGCCATTATTATTTATATATATATATATATATATATATATATATATATGTTACTATTATTTTAAATGTTGAAATACTGCATTTACTAAAATAGAACATATAATTGCTAAATATAATATTTTTTATATTAATATATATATTTAGTAAATATAAAGCTAAATATTGAATGTAGGTACAAACTTTATGGTTTTGTTTGTATTGCATACTTGACATAATCCTCTGTATTACAGTTTAGTAGCGTTTATTGAGACATTGCTTTGTTGTTGTATTTATTTTCAGTTTAGTTAAATTACATTTATTTTTACTTATTTATTTATTTATTTTGGGGATGGAGTGTAAATGGTAGTTTTTCTTCTGTATTTTTATAAAGGTTCAATAAACAGCAAAAACATTAATAACAATAATAAAATAATGGAAACAGAATAAAAATAAGGCAGTTTTAACATATTTTAAAAATAAATCTATAATTACAAATTACACTAACCGTTTGAAAAATGGATATCAATTTTGAGATTTGCTTAATACAGCATTTGTGTTAATATATTGATGAGTTTTGGGTATATTCTGGCCATCTAGATGTTACTGTACATGGTTTGTTTTTTAGTGACAATTTATGGGAAATTTATTGATTAAATAGGACACAAACCATAATATATCGTTGCCAACTTCAAATGATAACTGAAAGACTGGCTAATCATTTTGCACTCTTGTTCTGCGCTTAGCCTGCTGAGAACAATCAAACACACCCTCTGTCTCTCTGTTTGTCTCTCTCTCTCTGTCTCTCTCTCTCTCTCACACACACATATAGTACATGAGTTAAGAAACCACTGCCTTTGGTCCCCAGGCTAGAATCAACAGCTCCTCTTGATGACACGTATACGTGCGATCTCCCACCTACGTTAATCACCTCTTCACACAAACCGCTTGCTTCACAGCGCAATCACATCCGTTAACAGCCACCCTCACACTCTCTGTGCAAATGGAGCACGACTCCAACCCAGCAGAACCCACCCCTGCCTCTGCATAAGGGCAAAAACATGCCCCTGTGCCCTGCAATAACTGGCATCGCATCAGACAGTGTCCACTGCACCGTGGGTATAAATCTTTGCTTTTTAAGTATCTAGAGGGGCACATTTCTGGCAAATCGAGGGCTGTAAATTTGCATTTATAACTCCCAACCATGTGTTAAAAATCCTGGTGCTTTGGTTTGGACTGGGCTTCAATTAAAACAAGATCCTTCTGGCTTGTTGGACTCAGATCTTTGGTCAAACACATTAACTGCCATATCTCTGCCAGGATATCCAGAGGCATGTCTTTAGGGTTCCCGAGAAGTTAGAAGACAGTTCTTTCTATAAGACACTGAGGGAGAAATGGACATTATTGAAAAAGCCCTGGGCAAGAGTGCTACATTCTGCCAGGTTTATTCATACATCCTGTGATACTCTTAGAAAGACTCTTGTTATGTCATGCAATGAGCATTACACATACCTCACTGTAATAAAAACATTTTAATATGAAGTAAATTTACTATATTTAATTTTAGTGTCTTACCTGTATTTAGAAATATATATATATATATATATATATATATATATATATGCATATGTGTGTGTGTGTCTTGCGCACAGTTCATGTTTTTCATGGTTTGGAAGCCATATATTGAACAACCAGGGGATAAGAAAACAGAATTGTCATTTTGGTGAAATGTCTCTTTAAGTTCAAATATTAGTCCATGCATTAGTCCAATGCATTCCCTTTAAACATTGCGCCTTTTCGATTATAGACCAGCACAAAACATGCTGTTCAGTAATCTATTCCCTACTCGCCGGTCTTGTATCCTGTCATATAGCATGACAGTTATCACCTCATTTTCAGCTCTAATGCAGTTGTTGTTTTTGGGTGCTGGTGTAATCACCAGCTTGCCATGTCCTTGCTTGACCAGATCATGGCATGTTCAACACTTCACCATCTGTTGTCTCTTCTTTTTCCACTGCGCCTAATTGCATGTATGCTTAACTCATGGACATAAACCCTTGTTGTTGTTGTTGTTTTTGATGTTGTGCTAACGGTGTGTTTGTGTGTGCGTGTTTAGAGGAAGATGAGCCCTGTTGGTTTGTCCAAAATGTCCTTGGAGATCGGATCCGTGCATCTTTCCTGTAATGATGCTCCACAGAGGGCGGTTGAAGGGAAAGGGCTATGGTCCTCTGGGTCAGCATGCTTCTAATTGGGTCTTAGTGGTCTCTTAATGTTGGAGGTTCCATGACCTCCTGTGGCCACTTTGTAGTCAATATCCTAACATTGTTCATGAGGCTCTACAAAACAAGTAGGATCTCACAGCTAACATCTGCACCTCAGTCACAATAAGCATTTTATTTATATTTATAAGGAAGTAAGACTTGATTATGTAGTCAAATTGTCCATTGTGCTTATTTCAGATTGGTTTAACAGCATCTATGGCATGCTTGTTGGTAGAACAGCCTTTGAAATTTAAAACCACCTCTGCTCTTTTATTTCTCTCGTTTCCATCACCTGTGAGGAACTGTTGCCTGTTAATTTCCATATCCCCCTTTTCCCGAAATGATACTTTTGACAAGTGTCAAAAGGCTTGTTTTCAGATTTTTCAGAGGTAATTTATGGGGCATGGCAGGGCTTCCTTAAAGATATATTTTGCTTTTCATGTCTATCAGGCCGGCTCTAGACAGTGCTGGCTGTGTGGTGAGAGGTGAGTGTTGGGTGGAAGTGTTCCATTGGAGAGCAGCATCACAGCATCAAAGCCCCCTGTCAGCTTAAAGCTAGACATCACTGGGATAGATGGTTTTGTTTTGAAACAACAGATAGGAGCTGTCAGCATGACAGCAGTGTTGGCTAATTGACACAGAAGTATCTGATGTTGACTTACAAAAATTTACAACTTTTCTAGTACACAAAAAATAGAACTTGTAAGTCTTGTACCTTTAGTTAGACCTTATGGCATGTTGAGTGTGTGTGTGTACTTCATCTTCAAAGTACACACACATACCTGCAAAATGTAGTGGTTCAACTACAGATTAATGAAGATAGAATAGTTTTTGTGCCCAAATAAACAAAAATAATGACTTATTATTAAATAAGTTTCGTTGTTGTTTCTGCATGGTCAGAAAGCTTTCAGATTTGATCAAAATATCTAAATTTGTGTTCTGAAGATCAACAAAGGTCTTACAGGTTTAGAACGACACAAAGGTAAGTAATTAATGACAGAATTTAAATTCCTTCAGAAAAACTTTGACTGACTTTATGAATTTGTCCCTTAATAAACTGTTGTATGGAATCAATACGCAGTGGAAAAACAGCACACTTTTTCTATTGCTAATCTTTATACAAGACAAAAAAATATACTGGGCCTTTTTGGCTTATATCTTAAATTATAGCTTTCTTAATTTTGTCAACATATAGATATTAATAACACATCATGCTGTTTAAATGCCAGCCTAACAAAATAAACACATGCTTCACATCGTCACAATTACTGTATTGTTTAATCAAGTATGACTTGTGGACCCCTGTGTGGACCAATGAATGTCCAACATAGCATTGAGCTATCAATTTTATAGTATAGCTTTATTTTTAATCATTACCTGTGTCATCCCAAGTCCTCTATTAACTCTTTTGGGTTTGTTTTGATGTCTTGGAGATGGACGACCACCTTACCTAATGCCAATAACACTGTAATTTTTTCTTAGTCTCTGAAGTGCCTTATATATGCCTTAAAGAAAGTATATATTTCAAAGCAAGTCAGATAAATAAATGAAATATTGTTGCCAGACTTGGGCCCTGGATTCATCTTCATTCTGGGTTCAGATTTCACTTTTGGGACCATCGCGACAGATCAGATGACACCAAGCGAGCCAAGAAGGAGTGTGCCCTTGACTTGTGTTTGTGCTTTTCTGTGTGTGCGTTTCTCTCCATCTTTCTCATCCTCTGTTTATCATGTTCAGGTTCCGCTTTGTGTATACGTCCTGTCTGTCTCAGACTGGTTGGAAAGGTTGGAAGATTGCTGATTTCCCCGAAGAACAAACGGTACCTGCAGGCCCCATTAAAGCCATCTGTAGCGTGCGTCCATGTTTATCTGTTCCCGTGTCCTCCGGGAAGACTTTCTTTCTCCCCCCACCACCGCACCACTGGACTCCAGCTTCTTACCGAAGACCTATGGCACGTGTCCCCAAAGTGCCTGGCCCCCGATGGCCCCCTGTATGTTGGCGCCATGGTGTGCCAACTCCCTTCGTCTGCCAGCAACCTTCAGGTCCATTACCGTTCGCTATCAGCGGGGACCAAGCTGGGGGAGCCGACAAAAGTGGCATTTCCAGAGCGCATCAACATACTATCCCTCAAGCGCTGCAGGCCTCGTAAAATTGGACTTATGGCTCGGTTGCCAGCATAAATAAGTCCCTTTGATAGTTAGGGGAAGAAGTTATGACACTCTTGGGTACGCGTGAGGGACAGTGGCACTGTCATCTCATTCCTGCTACCCTGGCACCCTGGTGCCTCTGATCTTTCTGCCGATTCAGGGCACGCTCTCTTCATTACCGCCGGCCACCGGGGACTTGTTTTTTCTGCAAGATTAATGAGTGCCGCGGAAATTCTCCAGCGCATCTCGATAATTAAGTCTTTGTTTATCAAAAAACAAGTTATATTAGGAGCAGGAAATTCGCAGTAATTATTCATAATCCTAACAATTCAAGTGTAGCTACCTCATTTGCCTGTGTAATTCTGCTTTTTAATTTCTTGCATACATTTGCATATTAATTTTGCCCGTTGGCTGCTGCAGGCCTCTGACAGTAATTTTTTTTTTTTTTCTTCCCCTTTCCGCGTGATGTTTTTCACAGGGTGAGGCTCAGTCGGGTGGCATTTCAGCTGGGTGTAATGATAAATTATGAATTTTTCTAATTTGCTGCATAATGAAGTAACCCCTTCCGATCCATTTCCTCTTCCTGCGCTGCGGCTTCAGGCCCATCAGATGGTTGTCGGAGCGTGTTTCTTTATCTCTTTGAAATGGCCATGTGGTCATTAGAGATGGCGGTGCCACGCGGGTGTCAAAGGCTGTTTCTCCAGTCGGGGTGAGAGATCGTCAGTTCCCTGGCATCCGCTCCAGCTATGCGCAATGCCTATCCTCATTTCCACT
Organism: Enteromius viviparus; assembly: GCA_032353835.1. Taxonomy (NCBI): domain Eukaryota; kingdom Metazoa; phylum Chordata; class Actinopteri; order Cypriniformes; family Cyprinidae; genus Enteromius; species Enteromius viviparus. The sequence goes on along the minus strand of JAUCNO010000279.1, from coordinate 11,938,727 downwards.
TCGCAAATGGTGTCAACTCCCATTTTCATCGAGCCACTCCAGAAGAGTCGGAGGACCTGTGTCCAGTGCGAGTTGTGTACACCGCGTACGAGCGTTCGGTTGATGAACGCATCTCAAAGACAGTCTGACGTCCTCCAATTTTTTCTGTGCGGTCTTTAAAGCGTTTACTGTTATACAGAGTCGACTGGGGCTGTCAGAACAGAATGAATATTGATGATCTTAAGCATCATGAAAGCAGGATGTTATGCTTGAAATTCATCAGCCCACTTAAAGCACATCAAAGCCAAATCACATACTGAGGCACTTTGGAACTTTTATGCTAAAGTTTTGGGCTTCTTTTATGTGTTTGACAGACAATCATTTGAATACAGTCAGGGATGAGTGGACATGTTAAAATGCTTAAGCCAACATTTAAAGAAATAGCTTGTCCATAAATCATTCTTTTTTTCATGCTCTTTCCATTTGATAATGTATTGCTTTTGTAACGCGTTACTCCCAACACTGGTTATAATTAACAGACCCACAAAAATCTGTTATTCACTACAAATCAGCCAATACGAGAATTAATCATTATTTACATTATAAATATATTTTGAGTCTTTTAATTTCAATGATTAGGTGATTTAGTTCACAAAATGGCATATATGATTCACTCATGAAATAATGTGCTATTTTGGGTTGCTTTTCAAACAATACTTTAAGTTTTGTATGTATACTTTAACCTTAAGTACATTAAGTTTTAGGCTGTTTATTGTTACTTATGGGGGGGGGAAGCTTAGGGAGCTTGACCAAGAAGAAATCTCAGAGCACTTTCCACTTTTTCAGACTGCAAAATTTGTATTCTATAGAGCGTTTACGTTTTCTGTAGGCAGTGCAACAGATGTGAGAGTCACCAAACTGCTATGATACGATGATACCAGTGTAACTAGAAAACGAGTCCTCTGAGTGTGCGGTTTGTTTGGACTCTACTCTGTTTTTCCTCCATATTCCCATTCTGCCGCCTGTGAATATCGCTTTACAGTGTGTTTACTGCAGTCAAACAGATACGGGGTCTATTTGCTCTAATCTAGTCTCCTTATGACTTTGATAGTGGGTCCGCAGGGGTATTTTCTGCTGTGTTCATGTCCATATTGCTGCACCATGTGCAGATTACAAAATATGCATTCTCCTCATGTTCAATAGGTTTTGATGCTTAAAGGGATAGTTCACCCAAAGAAAAAAAATGAAAATAGTTATTTTTTACTCACCTTTGTGCTGTTCCAAATCTTTTTGACTTTTTTTTTCATGCCATGGAATTTTTAAAGAACGTGACAGACAATCGACTTCAACAGACTCACATATAAAGATGGTTCTAGCCCTTCTGAATTCATGCAATAACTTTGTAATGGTCACAACAAATATTGAAACAATTCACTAAAATCCAAATGACTGTGCAAGTATCGTCATGACGTAGCAAGCAATAAACACTTCATTCTTTTGAGTTGGTTGATTTCAATGAATCATTTATCAAGTTCCTAAAATCAACTTTGATGATTCATTCACAAATGCTGATCTAGTTCCTCTCCTGACTGAATGATCCAGTTACAGCACATAACAGCTTAATAGAGAAAAAGATGTATCAGTGAATAACTTATCTTGGATAATTTCTTATGTTTTAGTGTTTTTAAAGCTTAAAAATTTCATTAATTTAAGGTGCATTTCAAATATTACTATTACAACTACTATTACTACACATGTCCTCTTGTGTTCCACAGAATTAAGTCAGTCACATATTAGCGTGAATACGTTTTGATTGCAAAAACAGAGCAGTAATTAGTGAACTCTAAACTAAACATGCACAAATTATACTGTTAGAAACAAAACAACCCTCATGTTTAAACCGTTTTGTTAGTAGAACTATGACAATGACCCATGAGGCGGCACTGTGTCCCATTTAGGCATTATCACGTAGTTTGTGCTTTTATTCATCAGGACCTCTCACCTATGATAATGCTAGCTTTGTACACAGGTTGCGCACAACTGACCTGCGCTTGATTTCCATCCTATTTTCCGATGGCCGTACGCCTAGCTCCTGTTAATGGGGCCATGCCGGTCATTATCGAAATCTAATCCGTTTGGTTGAGGGGACATATGCATAAATAGTGATAAAGAAAGAGGGCAGCTGTCTGTAAAGGTTAGATGGAGATGACTGTAGAGAAAGGCCAATATTGTCTGATAATATGGCGGTAGCACGGCTCTGTAATTATGAGGTGTCGCCCCATGCAGCTGCTTCCGCCCTGGCTGGCACTGGGTGATGACACCAGAGCGAAATATAGCACGGAGGTCTCTCCAAACAGCCCTAGTGTCAAAGGGGTTGACATTTGAATTCTGATGTGCCCAGAGACATTTACATACTGCTCTCATTACCAGACATTTATCCGTGGCTGTACTTCAGAAAGCATACAAAGAGTTCATGTTGACTTTTACTGTTGAAATGCAAAGTGAATGCTATCGATGACCGCGTTTCTTTGTTCTTTTAATCGATTTTATCGAATTTTCCACACTGGGGTTTGGGAATAGATGAAAAGCTAGTAATTATTTATACCATTAAATCTTTTTAAATCATGATTAGCAAATCAAAGAGTATGAATTGAAATACATTTTCAAGCGAGAAGTGCCATTGTGTTTATTTTGATGCTAGCTCAAGAACAATTCGTACATATTTTACAAGGTGGCTAATTCATACGACCTCACTGATATGATTTTGTATGGCTTGTGTAAACCCCAGTGATGGTTTATTAGGTCATTTGTACAAATTCATACGAATAGTAAAATCTGTACGCGCGAGGTCATACAAATTCATATTAATCACCTCGTGAAATATGTACAAATTTACTTGATATCGAGCTGTTTATTTACATGAATGCCACTTAAAATACTGTGTTAACCCTAACTAAATTTTCAACAAATATGTAGACTTTTTCACCAGAATTCTCTCAATAAAAGCTATATTATTTATATATATAACCGAGCCATATATATATAATAATATTTGGATTGCAAGGGATGTGTCTGTATATAAACAAACAATATTAAAAACTCTTGGGAGAACAGTGAATATTATTAAAAAATATTATTAAAATGATTAATATAGCTTTTCAAGTAAATTAAAATCTAAATCGTTCCACTGTCAAAAAAAAAAAAAGTTTTGGGAACCCCTGATGTAAACATTTTATAAGCCTTTGCCTATTTTAAAATGCTCATTTTTCTGCCAGTGTTTTCAGAACAAACTTAAACTAGAGCTTCGGTTTACATAACCGGCTATGTGGGGGCAAGATCACTGGGGTGAAAAGGTCCCTGTGAGAGAAAAGAGAGACAGAGAGAGAGAGAGAGTTGGAGGGGGGTTTGACGTTGAAGTTGAAGCCTGTTCTTTTGTGCAGCCGCTCTTGATCATTTACATCAAGTTGACATTCGGAGAGTTTACTCTGGGGTCTGTAATTGTATTCTTTCTCCAGTTCTGCATTGCCAACCATGAAAATGGAATCTTATCAACCCTGACCAATTTTTAATGTACAAAATGAATTGGCAGAGGTTCAAAAAAGGGAGCTACAATTCAAATCAGGTGAATGATACATGTATTTCTTCCTCTCTGAAATCCTCCTAGCTGTTAGTCCCCCCCCACCCAATCAGCCCCCGCTCAGTGCTATCATATTACAATGGATTTATTTTTCTTTCAGGGGAAGAGCAGGAGCCACGAGGGCTGAAGGAGGGTAATAGGAGGTGTTCAAACAGGAGGAAGAGGTTGAATTGCTCAGATTTATTGTAGTCTTAGCGGTGGATGAACTAATTGAATTGATGACCTAAAACAAGGACGAACCATTTCTATTTTGCTGAGATCACTCTATCAGAAAGATTGAGGGCCATATTTCATTCATTGTACCATAGGTTAGCACTAGGGTTGAGGTAACACATTGAGTTACTGATCCAAGGATGCCTTCTCTTTTTGACGCCTTAATACTTGCCGCACCTAATTGCAATAAAGGCTAGATCGGTCAAAAATGGATATGACCTTAATGTGGTTTTCACCATGATGATTCGCATTTCCTGGAGAAAAGGTCACTGCGGTGTTAACGGTCACACCTCAGCTGGTTGTACCTCCATGGTAGGTCCCTAACTAGACAAAGTTTTGATGGTACGAGCAGGACCTTGATAGAATCTTGGGATGGCTACTCTATATTAGTGATATGAACTTATAGTGATGCATCGAATTAGCATTTTCTCTGAAAATAGAATTCTTTTCCTTCTCTCTGTTCGGTGGGAAAAAAAACAAAGGGAGCGAAACGAAAGTTATACATATGTTAAAATCACATCGGTGACAAAGATCATGTAGAAGTGAACAGCATCCTCAGTCACGCTTGTGGTGCTAATCTCTCTTTTTTTAAATCAAAATTAGATTTGGAGCAACGGAACAAACAGGGGGCGAGACTTTGGCGTAATATTTTAATCAAATTGTCATGAATGACTGGATACAATTAGAGAAGCTGTCAATCAGAAACGCAGGGACCCTTTTGTTGCTCATCTGTCAGAGGCTCGGATGCAGACAGGGCATGATGGGCCGGCATCAGAGATGACCTTTTCTGGCATCTACGTGTGCCACTTTCTCCTTTCCTGGTCAGTTCTGTTCTTTTTCTGTACTTCTTTTTATGTGGAATGGGAGTGCTCCGCACCCTGTCAGGCTTATCTTTTCTGGGCTGCGATTGGCTGATGCATCATCAGACGGCAGTGAGGGACAAATCTGCTAATCTTTTTAAATGACATTAGAGCTCATGCAGAGCTGCATAGGCACGTTTGAGAAGGAACACCATCAGAAAAATGACTGCCATGGATGACATGTTCACCCTTATTAAAAGGAACAGCAGCATGCTCTCCATAACCAACCCCCATTCCTTTTTTTCCTTTTATTGTATTTTGCATGAGCACTTTAAAAACTAAACAAGTGTGAAAACGATCACTTATTAGAGCAATTTGGGCTCGAGAGTCCTTGACAGTGTGAATAAACGGCCTGATTTGGCTTAACAGCAGTAATCTTTGAACATTGGGGTGTCTGCGCATGGTGAGATAATCAATTTCTGACACACCTAAAGAAAACAAGCATTTTCTTTCCTTAATTGGGCTATTATAAGTGCATGAGGCATAGACAAACGAGAAAAGCATTTTTTCATCGCTGACTTTTGGGAGGTATGTGTTTGTTTCCCTTCAGCTCCTTTGCTTTTTCTACTTCAATAGAAGAAAACATTTTTTGTTCTTTTTCTCTTTTTTTTGGTGGGGGGGGTGGATTTGTTTGGAGAAAAACAACAGACCACAACACAATGGCTTCAAAACAAAAGACACACATGCCCAGTCACACATGTATATATTTTTATCCCAGTGCGCGAAGCTACGGTTCATCCCCTTGAGTCTAATATGTGTCATTATCCACGAGTCGGTATATGTTCATGACTGATATGTTAACAGCCTTGACTGTAATCTCCAATAATTATGTAATGGTGAAGTGAATTAATTTGTTCAAAAATTAATGATTGATTTGATATACTGCCTCGGAGACCAAAAGTGCATGCAATCATGCATATGTATTTAACAAACGGGTACATGCTCCTACACCTGGTGCAATTATAATGTGATTCCATACATGATGTTCTGCTGCTGGAACCGCTGCTGTGACCGACTGATCACATGACATCACAGAGAATATTTCACTCTCAAGAAATATGCCATTCAAGTTGTTTTGGTACTTAAATCGTCTGTCTGTCTGTCTGTCAGAAGGTATATTTGTCTATTCATTTATGTATCTGTTGGTCTTTGCTCTGTCTGTTTTAAGTTACATTTGGCCTTGCATTTGGTTTGTTTGATTTTTCTTTGCTTTCAGTCTCATTTATCCACATCAAGACCTTCTTTCAGTTTGCAGATTGAACTGCAGCCAACCTTTACCACTTAATCAGGGGGTTAATACCACACTCAGTGATGGTGGTATGTTGGACATATTGAGATGTCAACCCATTTACAAAGTGTGCATAGGAAATTACAGAGGTCCTGTGTCATTTACACTCCATCTGCGCCCTGATGCTATAAAACCAAGAAGGGTAGAATCTAGGAGGGAGAAAGAGGTGTTCATCAAACCAACATCCCTCCATTCTAGGAATGGCCAGTGCCCTGTCCTTTTCCCCTACTTTCACTCCCCCTTCTCCTCAGCTCCCCCTCTTCCGGAACACGGATGCAGCCGATCCTGTGAAATATAACTTGTGGTGTCGGTGGCCCGCGCACGCGCTCCAGCAATATGCTCTCACTCAATCAGATTTGCATAAGTAAGCTCTCAGCAGGCCTGCTCCACTGCCCAGGTGCAGGCCTATTTGCATATAGAACTGTGAGAGGGCTCCCTAGAGTCACTTTAGACTCCAGTGGCTGCTGAGTGAGCTTACGGGCCGCGGCACTGGAGATGAAATTTGAATTAAAAACCTTGGCCGTGCTGTTTTTTTTTTCCTTGTGCAAAGGGGGGAAATGGGGCCGGCGAAGAGGCACGTAGGCATAGAGCTCGGAGACAGATAGATGGGCCGGGATGGGTGGGGTAGATGGATGACTGGACAGAGGAAGCTGGATGGGTCGCTCAGAAAAGCACGGTGAATCTTAACATGGTGTGATTTTGACTTATGTGTTTGCCGTGAGCTTGCTTGCCGGTCATACATCCCCCAGCAGCGACTTTATGAAGTCATAGTGAGCGGATGTTTTGTAATGTAATTTAGGTTATCTTCGGAGGCATTACAATATGATAAGTGCTGTTTGAGTTTTTTTCAATGTATTTGTTCACATAACAAGACTAAATCTTTCCTCGCTGCTTTAAGAGACAAATGCCTGATGTTTAGACACTGAACCACTTGTGTGAAACTAGTTATATATATATGCGTGTTATATATATATATATATATATATATATATATATATATATATTTTACATGTTTACTACTTGACATTAAACTAATTAAAAATATGAAATGTAACCTTGGAAACTAGCTGAAAAAACATAAGCTCAAGAAATTGTTTTATATTTTATTTTATTCTATTTATCATTTATTTTATGTCAAGTAATACAAATATTTTTGTATGAATATTTTTAAATTAATTTTAATTATTGATTTGTTTGTAGTTATGCATTTATGTAACATGCAAAAAGAAACAACACAACATGATGTTTTGGGTTTTTTAAGTCTAATTCTTTTATTTATTTATTAACAGTTTATTCACATTGCTGACAGTAGCAGTTTTAAGTAAGCGTGTTTTCTTTTTTTCTTTTTTTTTCTTTTTTGGATGTTGGTCTGTTAAATGGGATATTTGAAGGACCCTAATGCATCTCCATGAAGTGTACAATGAGCGCATAAAATAAATCTGCTTAACTGTACTAGTTTAAAGGGTTACATATATCAGAATCGGAAGAAAAAAAAATGATGAGATGTATGGCAACACTTAGATTGTTTCAAAGACATTGGAACTGCATAATCTGGAGGTCAATACATATGACCTTCATACAACTCCACCTCTAAACTGATTGCTAGAAATAGTGTGTATCTATTTAATGCTAAGTCATTCAGAATTTATTCAAAAAGTGGAATAAATAGTAGATATGAGACATTGATCAATTTCAAACCGCAGAACATATTTAATCTGTAAATAAAGAAAAGACAAAAACAGGCTGACCTTTGAATGGATGCTTCAGTTTGATTGTGGCCTGGGGTCAGTTATGATTAATTAAATTTCTTTTTTTTTTTTGTCTAGTTCAGGGGTTTTCTGTGGCCTGGGAACTCTATTACTTTACTGGGAACTGGGAATTTTATGCAATTGGATTGACACAACCTATACGCAGTCTTTGATTTTTATGTACAAATATTGACTATATTCAAGCTGAACATGAAAGGATGGATGAGAAAAGGTGCATCCACACTGCAAGCTCTTTATTTCGCACGATTGCCATGTACAGTATAGGACATATTCAAACTGAACATGAAAGACTGGATGTAAAAGGATGCATCCACAAGCTCTTTATTTCGCATGTATCAAAATTGCAAACGTCTGACCAGTCGACTCTTATCTATGCGGCCAGATAGCATCACAAAACAGGCCTGTAATGGGCACATGCTCCATTTGATAATCCAAAAGCCTTGTCCGGAGATAGGATTTATTTATTTTATATTTTCCAGGGCCCTGGCTGGGGGCTTATGGTCTGGAGAGAGCAAGTGAATTACCTATACAAAGGAAATGCATTTTGGTCCCTGTGCACCTCAGACTGGGTTAACATTATGGCTTCCATTCTGCCCCTTGCCTTGTTTTTGATTGATACTTTTCAATTACAGTCACTTCAACCTTCCCCCCTTCCAGCCAACATTCAAAATGCTTTTTCTCCCTCACGTCTGTGATAACTTCAAACATTTAGGGGGTTACAGGAGCACCAGCAACCCTGTTTAGCTGGTGCAGTAAATTGGTTCCATGTTCAACATAATAGCAGTGACAGGGTTTTGCTAGGGAAATCAGTCCAGCAAAGGGACATGCCAACGATAAGACATCCAGCTTTGAAATTCTATTTCTTGGTATCAGAATTAAATCTGGACGTTATATTTCTTTGCCAGCAAGGCACTCTGTAGTTGCCTCCCGTCGATGCTATTTGATCATTGGTTGACAACTAATACTAACCCAGCCCGTCCTGTCCCTTTCTTTGACTTTTTTGGGGGGGTTTGCTTTTTTGCCATGTTTAATCAAGAAAATCTATATTTTAAAGTCATGAATTGTGTTTGTCTCTTTTAGTGGACGTGGAACAACTTTTGAAGATAGTCATCCTGTAGGAACCTCTTCACTTGAAAAGAAAATAAATAAATAATCATATTTTTAAGAGGTATTTTTAAAATCTTTTTTCCTGTAAAAATATAATATAATACAATGTAATATACCCTTAAAACAAACTACTATTTTTACTAATGAACACACAGTGCTTTTCAGTAAACAGGGCTTTTTAAATATAATTGAATATATATATATATTATAGTGTTTTTGTTGAACTTTGTGTTGCATTGTATTATAAATGTTTTATATTTTGTATTTACCGTGAACACCCTAAACCTTAATGTTGCCTAAAGGTTGGTGGAGAAAAAAACATTCATAAATTGTTGAATACATTTTTTGATTTTTTTAATAATTAAAAAGAAAGATTAAAAATAATTTCTTGCATTGTACTGTATTATAAAGTCTCATTATAAAGTATGTATTTTTAATAAATTATTAGGTCTGTATTTTTTTGGTCTATTTTTAGTCTTTTTATTTATTTATACTGTATATAAGCAACTATTTGTATGTGAATTTCTTGTTAAATGCACTACAACAAACATTTAATTAAAACTTTTTTTTTTAATTATCCATCTTATTTTTACCTGTTAACAAAAACATGATCGTGACAGATGTGAAATCATGAAACCTAAGTTGCCTCAGAGCAGCTTGCTAATTCATTTAAGAAATAGCCTCCAAAAAGTTATGCTACATCTTGAAACTTACAGCCTAAAGTGTTCTAATCCTTAGCGGCACCAAAGCGTTCTGTGCCCTAATGCCATTAATTATCATTTCCAATTGGATAGTTTCAACTGTGTCATTCCCAGCTGTTTCATTAGGCCAACATTTTCTGGGAAAGATTCCCTCTCGCTCGCTCTCTGACTAGCGGTGCGTCCCTCACCAATTCACTCCTTCTGACAAATGCGCCCCATTCACATCAACTGCTCAACTTTGGGAAGTTGCGATCTGGGATTAATACGCGTTAAGTATGTGAAATGTATCTTCGGTAGGTTGAATATGATGTCTCACAATACTATGTACTGATTTATAGTGCATGTTGCTTAATCTTAACTGTAGAAATGGTAAAGAAATGCTTCATACAGCATCTAAACATTGGTTACCCGCTGGGTTGGTGCTTATTTTTTGCTGTATATTCGAGGTGCCCGTGTTCATACTGTACGCAGGGACAAACTGACGGATGTATTTTGAGGGGATTAGGGATTCCAGGCATGTTCGGGGAGGTGGAGAGAGAGCTCCTCCTCAGTTCACCCTGACATTGTGAGTGTCAGCATCAGATCACTTTAATCAGGCAAGGGATATGCATGATAAAACGGATAAGGGACTTTAATCAAAAAAATTCGCTGGTCTGGAAACGTGACACACTCCGACAAGCACGCCTCATCCCTGCCGCACCCCCGTGTCACTGCCAGGCGTGGGCTCGTCATGAATATGCATGGCAGGAAGGCAAGGTACCACATTAAAATGTGCTATTGTTTGTTCAGCTGCACGGCCACCAGAAGAAATAACCAACACACGCATACAAGATAAGTTTGCTAAAATCCATCAGAAAATCCCATAAGTACGCACTAACAAACTTAAACAGACAAACACAAGGAGGTTCACGTGCTCTGCCTTGCTTTGACCCAATACGCTGGTATCATGTTGCTTTGATATATTCAGTAGTTTTGAATTATTTTCAGCATATTTAAGTAGTGTATGTAGATTGTATAGAATGTTCGAACTTGTTTCAAGCATCTGGTAAAAGTTTTTTTGTTATTAATTCTTGTGTATATATTGTGTGCAATTTTAAGTTCTGCCATGTATAATTAATATGTTGTTTTATGTAAATATTAAAACAATATAAATATTTTGTATGTATATACAACTATTTTTCTATCTATCTATCTATCTATCTATCTATCTATCTATCTATCTATCTATCTATCTATCTAATTGCGATATATAATATTTAAAAATGTATCTTTAATCAGATATTTTTTTTTTACATTCATGATTTTTTTTAGTTTTTATATCATTTCATAGTTATTTAAAAATTTTCTTTATGTTCACACTTGTGTGTATAAAATTAATTTCTACAGAAAAAAAGTTACAGTATACAGGTATGTGTGTTTGTGCAGTGTATATTTATTATGTATATATAAATACACAAATTTGCATGCATATACACTATTATTTAAAAATTTGGGGTCAGTAAGATATTTAATTGTTTTTAAATGTTTCTTATGCTCATCAAGGCTGCATTTATTAGATAAAAATCCAGACATAACTGTAATATTGTGAAATATTATTTCAATTTAAAATAACTGTTTTCAGTGTGTGAATATATTTTAAAATGTAATTTATTCCTGTGATACAAAGCATCATTACTCCAGTCTTCAGTGTCACATGAT